>PVKP010001142.1:0-157305 GCA_004027715.1 Plecturocebus donacophilus
CACACTGCCATGTGTTTATCTATGCAACAATCCTGCATGTTCTTCACATGTACCCCAAAACCTAAAATACAATTAAAAAAAGAAATATGATTTAACTTAAACAGGAGGCCATTACCTCATGAGCTAGAGAATGGTCCACTGTGTCTTTCCATTAAGCAGTGCACACAATTAGTTCAGTAGTGTAAGGACAGACCTAGTTAACTCTGGTAGAACTTGAAGCTATTAAAATCAAGTTTAAGTCCATTTTGGATCACTTGACTTCTTTCTCATAGAGGAATCTCTTTCCATTCTTTCCCTTATCCAGGCCAGTTGTGCAGGTCTCTAGCAAAACACATGACCTGAAAACTGAGTGTGAGAATATAAATGATCCAGCATAAACTCCTCCACTGGCAAGTGTGTATAAGAAAAGATCCTGCCAATTGGGTCAGTAGCTACATTGGTGTGTGACTATCAAAGTTATTGCTCAGGTGTAGCTTGGAAATATCTTTAGATGTAGATGAGAAAGTGAAATTTTGCCATCTTGTTTATTTAAATTAACCTTAAATATATGAGGAGAGAAAGAGGTGATATTTCATGGACTCTAGAACCAGAATTATGTACATTAAAATGCACACTCTATTTTTCAAAACCATACTGCTGTCAAGCAGAAAAATGAACATGCCAGGTTTTTATTAAAGCTTTTAAAAACAGGCAAGCACAGTATTTTCCTCACATGTACAAGGCAATCAAAAATGTTTTGTGGATTGAATGAATAAATGACTGCAGAGCTGAATCAGTGGCTCAGGACTGGCTGGACCACGTGCCTTCTTATGAAGAACCAAATTTGCCTTCTAACAGGCTATGTAAGATCTAATTATGTTGGCAAGATAGCATTTTCCTACATTTTTTCTTTGGGCAACTTCTTTACAGGATGATTTTAGCTCAGTTTCCTCTCAAGGAGAAACTGACAAGACAGAAGCCTTTCCACCATCTTCCTAGATGAGTCTTGGTGAGATTACCACCTTAAAAAAGAGCATACAGCAGCCCTGACTGTGGACCCCCTTAGCATAAAGCAGCTGTTCTCCTCAGGGCAGTCTGGGTTTCAACAGGCACACTGCAAAAAAAGCAGAAGAAGGAGGAAAGCATTGCTTGTTACTATTGGGACCCTCATTCCCATCTTGGATTAATCCAGGTTGCATGTTCTGATGAGCAGATCAGACAGTGCCATCTTTCTAAGACTTGACTCTTACTCCCAAATAAACACTGAAGTATTTTGACAAGTAGGCACCATAGTCCATTTCCTTTCAATATGGACAGATGGCCACAGATAATTTTAATGTGTGATTTTACCTAGAAGTGAAGAGGTGTCCACATGTCATTAGAGATTTGCAGATGATTCCAAAGATGGAACTGCCATGGGATTCAGGGATGGGAAATGCCACAAGGAAAGTGGACATTGACCATATGACATGGCTTTTCTGATGTTTGTCTGAACCCACAGTATATTGGCATCATGTTTTTCCTCCTAAAGAGAGTAATTTCTATAAATATTTAAATGACTGAAATAATACCCTTTTTCAAATTCTCCATGGAGAAAAGAATCAAGCACAAAATACCACATAGCTTGTACATCTCAATTGTCTTCTCCAATAGAAGACTTTTCTTGCTGTGTAGCCATTAGTGTATGTGCCTCACAGTGGGAATTAATACCTGCAAATGCCTGCCAAGTGATAACATATGATGTTATCATATTCTAAAGAAGTTGGCCTTCATAAATCACGTAAGTTCAATGATGCATCAGCACATTTAAATTAATCATAGATGATATCAATACAGTAGTGCTCTCCTTATCTATGGTTTCATGTTCTGTAGTTTCAGTTACCCAGAAACAAACAATTCATAACTTTTAAATTGCACGCTGTTCTGACAAGTGTGATGAAATTTCATATCATCCTGCTTCTACCTGCCCATGACATGAACTATCCTTTTGTGCAACATATCCATACTGTATACACTCCCCACCCATTACTCATTCAGTAGCTGTTTAAGTTATCAGATTCACTGTAGAGGTATCACAGAGCTTATGTTCAAGTAACCCTTATTTTACTTCATAATGTCCCCAAAGTACAAGACTAGTGATGCTGCCATATTGATATGATTGTTTTATTTTATTATTAGTTATTATTAATCTCTTACTGTGCTTAATTGATAAATTAAACCTCGTCATAAGCATACATATGTAGGAAAAAAACATAGCATATACAGGTTTCTATACCATTCACAGTTTGGGCACCCTCTAGGGGTCTTGGGATGTACCCCCTATGGATAAGAAGAGACTACTAATTCTTTTTGATAAAATGTGCATATGAAACCAGAACTGCAAGAACAAATGGGTTACTATGCAGGGTATCTCCAGGTCTGGGTACAGAATAAGTAACATATGTCTTTAAGCTAGGGTTTTCTTGATAAAAATTAAAGCATCAGGGGCAATTGTTAACATTTTGAACATTTTTAAATGCGTAGCCCACCTTCAATCTCTTAGCACCTATATCCACTCTACCTCACTTTTCTACCCTTTCAATCTTTGCTAATGATGTACTGCACTAAATTCCAGGTCTTGTTTAGCAAATAAAAATCTCTGAGAAAAACAGAAGGAGAGGTCTTAACACTATTGTTCTACTTACTACAACTATCTCTGGATATCTCAGTGGTGTGTTAAAAATTAACACTTGTGTTTCTTGGGTGGGAGAAGCACATTGGTTAGCACAAGACTTGACAAATGTAATTTTCCATTTTGCTGAATGAATTTTGTCTATCTTAAGAAAAAGGACAAAATTTGGGGATTACTTTTTTGAAATTCGAATAAATTGACACTATGTTTCTAAAACACTTGGTGCAAACTCAGATGTTGTCCTTATGCAGCATATTCGATATCACCTACAAAATAAGATCATTTTTTTTTATTATTGAAGTTAAAATTGCTTCAAACTGTTGCCTAAGTTAATCATAAGAGTCCTTCTCCTTTTCCTAGGGTCCCCCTTCTTGACAGTTCCAAGGCCTCATGCTCTTGACACCTGTCAGTCGTATTTGAGGCTCTTTCCAACAGTTGGGGCTGGAATTCAGGTGTCGCCCTTAAAGGCCGGGGAACCTCACTAACAGCCAGCCTGCTACTTATTCTCATAATTCCTGTAGCATATGCCTTGGAGTTCTTGACCACAATATAACAGGACAGGAGGAGTCGAGTTGGTCCACCACTACTGTCATGTAGAGAATATTCTATGTGCTCCCTGGTTACTGCCATGGTTGTGGGTGCATGTTCCTAGAGTCTCTCAGATAATGGGTGGCATGGATGAAGGATCTCTCTTGCTCCTCAGATTTGGATTTACAAGTGGTCATCTCATGCTACCAAAAGTCTGCAATCCGGTCTTTCAGTTTCTTATTTCATACTCACAGGCCCCACCACCAATCTCAAGGCTGCCAAATGGCATAAAATTGGCTAAAGCAGGGAGGATTCCCAGCCTCAGCTACAGGCTGTGCCTATAACTCAAGTCTTCCAGGACCACTTGATCTGGATATTAAGCCCAGAAGTCTAGGTATTCTGCTCTGCCAGCTGAGTACAGCTGTGGATTTCATAATGCATTGCTGATAATCTAACAAAAAAAATTGATTACCAAAGGGAAGGGTTTGTGGTTTCAATCAACTTTCTCGTGAGGGCCCAGTTTT
The DNA here is from genome assembly GCA_004027715.1 of Plecturocebus donacophilus. Taxonomy (NCBI): domain Eukaryota; kingdom Metazoa; phylum Chordata; class Mammalia; order Primates; family Pitheciidae; genus Plecturocebus; species Plecturocebus donacophilus. The sequence goes on from PVKP010001142.1 coordinate 3,703, forward strand.
TTTTCTTATTATGAACAATAATCCACTCCTTCTAAAACAGAATTCCAGTATTATACCCTGAAGAATGTTAATTGAGAGGCAAACAGGCTTGTTGTTAAACTTTTAAAAATATGTCCTATTATACCCTTTCTGTAGGTTATTGGGTGCTGCCCTGCTGTATAAATTCATAACTTAATTCTGTCTTCGCAGAACACAGGCGAGCAGCTCCAGGGTAGCTTGTGGTCTTCAGTGCACTTCAATATTCAGAGAACAAGAAAAAAAAATACTAAATATAAATCTAAAGTAGGGATTTTACCACTTTTTTCAGATTTTTTTAATATTGAAATGTTCTTAAAATATTTAGAACATAAGAAGAGGTTTTTCATAGTCCAGGATTGGATTCATGTAAATATAAAGGCAAGTAACACATTATTTGAAAACCCATCCATCCTCCTGCCTGAGCAGAAAACTGAGTTCAGAAAAACTGAACTAAGGCCTTTGAAATTGGGTAACCCACCATTTTCTGGACCATAGCAGGCATTCAAGAAACACTGCTGATTAAAAAGTAACTGTAGAAATCCATGTTATTTGGTGAAAGAGCTAAATCAGTGGGCCAGGCTCTCATTGCTGGCAAGAGACTTCTCAGGAGGGAGAGCATTTGCCTCCACCATCTACTCAGGTCCCGTCTGTGTAGGTTCAATCCTCAGGAGAAAGACGTTCTTTCTCTTTCAGCATCCCTCCCTGCAATGGTCCTTTCCTACAGAACAGGAGGACCAGATCACCTGTCAGTGCTCTTCTGGCCTCATAAAGAATAATTTCACATGCTCCATGGTCACTGCTAAGGTGATAGAGGCTGTACCCCTGCTGACTTAGTCTTGGTCTCTTGGATTACATATGTAAAAGATAAGGGAGCTTTTTTTTTTTTTGAGGGTTAGCTGTGGTCACTGCATGCCACCACTGGTCTGAGATGCAGCCCTATTCAGTGTTATTTAACTTTCATAGTCCCAGTCATAGGCTCATGGAGCAATGTTGGCTAGGTCAAAAGAGGGTTCCAGCCTCCACTGTAGACTGTATCTAGAGCTGCCTCTTCCTGGATCACTTGACCTTGACACTGAGGTTTTGTCACAGTCTTCCCTCTCCTTCATGACCAATACCCCTCAGTAAGAATTGGGATTGTCTTCTGCCAGATGAGCTCAGCCAGGGCCTTTTTAACCCATCAGAGAGCAGTGAATAGCATTGATTCCCAAAGGAGGAAGAACTGAGTTTTCAATCTTTTTCCTCCTAGAAGACTAAATATCCCCTTATTAAAATCTCCACTTCTCCTGGAGTCACACACCATTTTCACAAAACAAGGAATAGCTGAGGATTCTATGACAAACAAAAAATATTGCCCTATTATATACTTTCCCTAGGATATTGTGTGTATTGGGCTTTTTTTAAAAGAAAAAAAAAAAAAAAAAAAAGAACCATAAAGAAAAGCATCTCAAGTCAATCTTTCCAGAGCAAAGTTTGTCTGCTCCAAGATGACTTGCAATCTCCTCCACTAGGCCAAGCAGTCCCTGGCAACATTCTTGGAAGACAACATTTAAAAAGACCAAAAAAAAAAAAAATGTTCTGCCCGTTGGATATCCCAATGTACAGTGTGATATTTCAAAAATGCATGTGTCAAACTAAGTTTGCTTAATTTCTTGTCTTGTCTTTGCCTAAAATATGAATTGACACAAGACTATATCCTTTCTCTTATCTCCTTTTCTTTACTTGTGTCTTCACTGTCCTACTCTTATCTGATTCTTGTTACTCTTGCTAAATTTTTCACTGGCAGTCTACTTACTGAATAACTCAATGCTGGGAGGTGGAGGCTTTGACAAACTAGGATATGGAACTGTTATCATTAGCAAATAGCAAGCATCTCAAGGGTACTAGTTCTTTTTTAACATAAAACAAAGTAGCTCAGCGTGGTGGCTCACATCTGTAATCCCAGCACTTTGGGAGGCTGAGGTAGGAGAATTGCTTAAACCCAGGAATTTGAGACTAGCCTAAAAAACATGGCAAAAACTCATTGCTACAAAAAAATTTAAAAATTTAGCTGGGTGTGCTGGCATGCACCTGTGGTCCCAGCTACTTGGGAGGCTGAGGTGGAAGAATCACTTGAGCCCGAGAGGTTGAGGTTGCAGTGAACTGGGATTGCACCACTGCACTGCAGCCTGGGTGACATGGTGAGATGCTGTAAAAAAAAAAAAAAAAATAGCCTAAACATGTGTCCTTTCTCCTGAATTTATTCTATTTATTCCTATTAAATCAAAGAATTAAAATAAAATAGTATAAAGAAAAAACTGTGGGTAATGATAGCATCTACATTTATGGTAGTTAGTCAAACCCATTGCCAAAGATAACAATCCCTGTCTGTAACCTCAAGATCTCTCTGGCTCCCCTGCAATCTCAGTATTTTGGGAAGCCAAGGTGGGAGGATCCCTTGAGTTTAGGAATTCAAGACTTGGCCTGGGACTGAGTAACACAGTGGGACACTGTCTCTACAAATGTTCAAGAAATTAGACAGGCATGGTAGCACTTTTCTGTAGTCCCAGCTACTTGGGAGACTGAGGTGGAAGGATCACTTAAAACTGGGAGGTCAAGGCTGCAGTGAGCTGTGATGGTGCCACTACATTCCAACCTAAGCAGCAAAGCAAGACCCTGACTCAAAAAAAAAAAAAAAAAAAGATCTCTTGGCTCTGAGCAGAATTAATAAGTAAACAAGTACATTTTTCTATTTTTGTTTCAAGATGTACTATTTTTTGGAGTCATCAGAAATTTCATTTCAAATGTTCAATAATGGTAGATTACTACAGACTAATATAGTATTATCCCTGAATACAATTATGCTTTAATTAGTTAAAAGGTTATTTTTCTAATAATTTAGAAAAGTGATTATTGCCAAACAAACTTTACATAACAAGAAAAACACATTTTCTTTAGGAAGATTAACAATTACTGAGTTTTCACTTCCTAGAATTTGTCTTGACAATAAATTCTAGTTAGCAGCAAACTTATTGCTTAACAATATAATTTACTGAGACTCAAAGAACAGAAATTTAAATCATTTACACAAAATAGGTCTTTCAGTAGAAGACAAAGCTGATTTTGTAAGCTCTTCATCTAAAAATGTGTCTATAAATGGCATAAGAGCTTGTTTATGTTGCCAGCTTGGCACTTTAAACAGGAAGGTTTGCTTCTGTGACATGGTTAAAAACTATTCAATAGTCCAAATTGCTTATGCAAGGTTTCAAGCAGAACTAAGCTATGTGACATATTTTGCAGCTAAAAACCGTATTCATAGATCTGTGTATTTCCTGTGTTTGTGTTGACTTTCTCTTGACCTCAGGCTTTGGAAAAATAAGTGTGACCCTCATGATATCATGAACTGCTATTTATTGAATACTTACCAAATATATGGGTATGTATCTATATGTACGCATATATATGAGCAAAGAAACAATGATAGGATTCAGAAACTGGAAACACATCTCACATAGTGAGTCCAGAAATCATTGTGTCCCCAAGGTTTCTGCTTCATAAATCTGCTGCCTCTTGTTAGTTCAGATGAGAATATGTGAACTAATGTGTCAATGACATGAGTACATTTATTCCTAAAAATCATTGTTTTCCGTGGACTTAAATTCAGCCTCTTCAATCTCCCCTCAAAATAATTTATCTTTCATATCAAAAACAAAATCTGTTTTTTAGCCTTTATAAATAAAATAAAATCATTTTAGTGTGCATATTTCTAATCCCTTTAGTTTGAATTTTGGATTCACTGGGTGTGGTGGCTCATGCTTGTAATCCCAGCACTTTGGGAGGCTCAGGCAAGTGGGTCATTTGTGACCAGGAGTTCAAGACCAGCCTGTCTAACAGGGTGAAACCCCGTCTCTATAAAAACAACAATAAAAAGTTTGTTGTGTGGTGGCGCATGCCTGTAATCTCAGCTACTAGGGAGGATGAGGCATAAGCATCACTTGAACCTGGGAGGCAGAGGTTGCAGTGAGCCCAGATCGTGTCACTGAACTCCAGCCTGGGTAACAGAGTGAGGTAGTCAAAAAAAAAAAGAAAAAGAAAAAGAATTTTGGTTTCATGTTTGCAGTCATTTTTAGGATAAAGAAATTATTTATAATTTTAAAGTATTTATATGTTATGTAGTTTCTTTCGGGAAGAATTAAAAATTCTTATTTTTTATTCTGAAAAATCTGGCTTCTTTTTTCAAATTTTATCCTTGGGTACCTCAGTTTCCTGCCGACACAATAATAGAAGCACTTTAAGTTCTTAGCTGCCACAATTTAAGTAAAGCCATTACAGTATTTATTATATTCCATAGGAAAAAAATAAGGCTCTTAACATTCTCTGGATTGCTGTTGCAATTTATGAAAAGGTCAGTGAAATGGCATTCTAAAAATGCTCTCACCTTCTGCCATAGGCAAAAAATGTCCATAGGGGAAACTTCTGTTGGCTTCATTGCAGATCCTGATTCACTCAGTGTAAATGCCACTGCCAAATGGGTTGTCACTGGTTAATTTGGATTCTCTTGCTCCTTCACAATGCTTTAAATTGCTCCTTTCTCTCTGTTACTGTAATTATCTGTTTAAACCTTTCACATTTTAACTTCCTAAAAAATATGTGTCTTTTGTATGCATCTTCAGAAAAATAAGAACTGGTCATTCACTTTCTCCACCCCAGCAGATTCTGTGGATAGGTGTTGGGTTTCAATCAGGTTAGGATACAATAAAAAGGATTTTTTTAAATTTTAGTTTAAGTTGAGGGGTATATGTGCAGGATGTGCAGGTTTGTTACATAGGTCAATATCTGCTGTGAGAGGGTTGTTGTACAGATTATTTCATTACCCAGGTATTAAGCCTAGTATCCATTTGTTATTTTTCCTGATTCTCTCCCTCCTTCTACTCTCTACCCTCTGATAAGCCTGAGTGTGTGTTGTTCCCCTCTGTGTGTCCATGTGTTCTCATCATTTAGTTCCCACTTATAAGTGAGAACATGCTATATTTAGTTTTCTGTTCCTGCCTTAATTTGCCGAGGATAATGGCCTCCAGCTCCATATATGTCTTTGAGAAGGACATAATCTTGTTCTTTTATTAGTATTATTATTTTGAGATGGAATCTCACTCTGTCACCCAGGCTGCAGTGTGGTGGTGTGATCTTGGCTTACTGCAACCTCTGCCTCCCATGTTCAAGTGATTTTCCTGCCTTGGCCTCCCAAGTAGCTGGGAGGATTACAGACACCACCCTCACCCCACCACAACTGATTAATTTTTTGTATTTTTACTAGAGACAGGATTTCACCATGTCAATCAGACTGGGCTTGAAATCCTGACCTCCAGTGACCCACGTGCCTTGGCCTCCCAAAGTGTTGGATTACAGGCATGAGCCACTGCATCCAGTCTCTCATTCTTTTTTATGGCTGCATAGTATTCCATTGTGTATATGTAACACATTTTCTTTATCCAGTCTATCATTGTTGAGCATTTAGGTTGATTCTATGTCTTTGCTATTGTGAATAGTGTTGCAATGAGCATACATGTGCACGTGTCTCTTTTTTATTTTTTCTTTATTTTTTCTTTCCTTTAATCCATCTTGAGTTAGCATGTGTCTTTATAATAGAACAATGTATACTCCTTTGGGTATATACTCAGTAATGGGATTGCTGAGTCAAATGGTATTTCTGTCTTTAGGTCTCTGAAGAATCATCACCCTGTCTTCCATAATGATTGAGCTAATTTACACTCCCACCAACAGTGTATAAGTCTTCCTTTTTCTCCACAACCTCGCCGGCATCTGTTATTTTTTGACCTTTTAATAAAAGCCATTATGACTAATGTGAGATGGTATCACATTACAGTTTTGATTTGCATTTCTCTAACCATCAATGATGAGCTTTTTCTCATATACTTGTTGGCTGCATGTATGTCTTCTTTTGAGAAGTGTCTGTTCATGTCTTTTGTCTACTTTTTAATGGGGTTGTTTGTTTTTCTCTTGTACATTTGTTTAAGTTCCTTATGCCCTGTCTATAAATTGATATAAAAAACAAACAAAAATAAAGCTAAAAAATTAAAAGGTAAAATTTGTTTAAGTTCTGTATAGATGTTGGATATTAGACCTTTGTCAGATGCATAGTTTGCAAAAATTTGATAGTTTCTTTGCTGTGCAAAACTAAAAATCTTTAGTCTAATTAGATCTCATTTGTCAATTTTTGCTTTTGTCACAATTGCTTTTGGCATCTTCGTCATGAAATCTTTGCTCGTGACTACATCCTGAATGGTATTGCCTAGGTTGTCTTCCAGGGTTTTTATAGTTTTGGGTTTCACATTTAAGTCTTTGATCTTGAGTTAATTTTTTGAAGCAGCATAAGAAGTGTACAAGTTTCAATTTTCTGCCTATCCCAACACTATTTATTGAGTAGGGAATTCTTTCCTCATTTCTTGTTTTCATCAGATTTGTTAAAGGTCAGATTGTTGTAGGTGTGTGGTCTTATTTCTGAGTTCTCTATTCTGTTCCATTAGTCTATGAGTCATTTCTTGTACCAATACCATGCTGTTTTGGTTACTGTAGCCTTGTAGCATAGTTTGAAGTCAGATACTGTGATGCCTCCAGCTTTGTTCTTTTTGCTTAGGATTGCCTTGGCTATTCAGGCTTTTTTGGTTTCATATAAATCTTATTGTTTATTTATTTATTTTTCGAGATGGAGTCTTGCTCTGTTGCCCAGACTGGAGTGCAGTGGCACATTCTCACCTCACTGCAAACTCTGCTTCCTAGGTTCAAGCTATTCTCCTGCCTCAACCTCCCAAGTAGCTGGGATTACAGGTGCATGCCACCATGCCTGGCTAATTTTTGTATTTTTAGTAGAGATGAGTTTTTGCCATATTGGCCAAGCTGGTCTCAAACTCTTGACCTCAAGTGATCCATTAACCTCAGTCTCCCAAAGTGCTGGCATTATAGGCGGGAGCCACTGCACTTGGCTGGGATCCATATGGATTTTAAAATCATTTTTTCTAGTTCTGTGAAGAATGTCGATTGTAGTTTAATGGGAATAGCATTGAACCTATAAATTGCTTTGGGCAGTATGGCCATTTTAACAATATTGATTCTTCCTATCCATGAGCATGAAATATTTTTCCATTTGTTTGTGTCATCTCTGATTTCTTTGAGCAGTGGTTTGTAGTTCTCCTTGTAGAGATCTTTCTCTTCCCTTGTTAATTGTATTCCTAGGAATTTTATTCTTTTTGTGGCAATTGTGAATGGGAGTTGGTTCATGATTTGGCTCTCAGCCTGACCGTGGTTGGTGTATGGGAATGGTAGCAATTTTTCCGCACGGATTTTGTATCCTAAGACTTTGCTGAAGTTGCTTATCAGCTAAAGAAGCTTTTGGGCTGAGAAAGTATGGTTTTCTATATAGGATCATGTCAACTGCAAACAAGGATAGTTCAACTTCCTCTCTTCCTAATGAATGGCTTTATTTCTTTCTCTTGCCTGATTGCCTGGCTAGAACTTCCAATACTATGTTGAATAGGAGTAATAAGAGAAGGTGTCTTTGTCTTGTGCTGGTTTTCAAAGGGAATGCTTCTGGCTTTTGCCCATTCAGTATGACACTGGCTGTGGGTTTGGCATATAGGGCTAATAAAAGGAATTTAAATCAATCTTCATTAAGTGACTTCACATTGGACTTGGGAGTAGAAGAAATGCAGTTGATCCTCACTGCTCTTTTTCATCCTCTGACTTTCTCCATTCTCACCTCCAAATAATGAAGAATGTCTCATGATGTCAAATTTGCTTTTGTGTTATTACAGCTCTTGGTGACATTTTTTAAATGTTTTGCTTCTTTTGAAACTGAATGCCAACAACTACTTGTGACATTTGCTCTTTCCTTTTAAGGAGTTCTGATGAGGGCTGGTAGTTTAATGGGAATAGCACTGAACCTATAAATTGCTTTTGGCAGTATGGCCATTTTAACAATATTGATTCTTCCTATCCATGAGTTCCTAGAGGTGGTATGGACTCATTGAAGTTACTGATGAAAGCAGACTTGTAGTGTCTTCCCCTCCAAATCCATTCTCCTCTCCCCCTCACCAAACTCATTCTCCTCTTCTAGGGCATCATCTAGAAACTAAATGTTATAATCACGCTTGCAGCTAATAGTGGCCATGTGACTCAATTTTTCACCGATGGAATGCAAGCAGAGGTGATGGATGCAACCTCTGCTTCACTTAGTTAACAGGAAATGGTTTTCCCTGGATTTTCTCTATTACTCCTTCATGCTAACTGAACACAGACATGCCTGAAGTGCAGCTTCTGCTTTCCACACAAGCTAGTGCCCTGGAAAAAAGAGGAAGATGATGGAAGCAACCTATGTCTCTGAATGACCAAATAGAGCAGAGCTGCCCTATAGCCTCAATCAGATACTGTTGCATGAGAGAGGAGTAAGCTTCAGTCTGTTGCCAGCCACTGGATGTGTTGTAGATTTGATATGTTTTTATTCAGCAGCTTAGCCTTTGCTCCTATTGTTCCTCTGAGCCAGAACAGATTTATTCCTTTTCTGCCCATATTATACCACAGGGTGTGGATAATGCCCTGTGGATGTGGGAAGAAAAATAAATCTCTGCTAGCCCCTACTAAAATCATCCACACACAATCCATCTAATCAACATTTAATGAACTCATACCTTGTACAGCACTCTGGGGCTAGGCATTGTGTGAGAAATAAGATCAGCTTCGCTTCTCAGAAAAGATAAGAAATCACACTCATCAGGAGGGATCATAAGAGACCTAAAAAAAAAATGCAGTAGTGGATGTGGGTCTCATGTATGTGAAGGACTCCGTAAATAGAGATGAAGAAACGGAAATTCTCAGCAAGAGAGGATATCCTAGCAAAGAGACAGGAAAAAACTTCATCTTGGCTAGAGTATGATAGGCATAATGAGAAAATAAAAGATAAAACCAAAAATATACAGAGGCCATTTTTAAAGAAGTATCAGACCAGGAAGGCAGGCCTGGGCAAAGTGTGGAGGTTTTAGCTAAAGGACTGAAAATCTGTTTCCAAGTCTCATAATTCAGCTAGGCCTAGACAAAAGCTCTTTCTTTTCTTCATTTTATTTGAAATGACTTTTGTTGCTGCTACCTAACAAGTGACAGCATTAATTTAGTAAATAGCTTTGAAGATAGGAGACACTTTATAAATATTGATAGTAAACCATTAATTTTATTTTCATGGCTACCATAGACCATGCCACTGAGTTACTTAGGAATCCTATGAGAATGTCAACCTTTTTCACATCAATTTTCTAGTCCAATCAGTAGGGGAAATGCCAAACTAATTGAAATGTATTCAGAACTACATGATTTCTAAATTTGTGCATGCAATGTTTGTTTTTCTTTCATTAGCCATACTATCAAATCAATATGCATACCTATGTGCTTTTAAACTAGCATACTTGATTTCCAGATTGCATTTTTTTCCAGTGTAAGAGGAATGTACATATTCCTTGTTTGTGTTTGGATTACACTCTTAATGGTGATGGTTTCTTTACTGCTTGCCAAAACTAAATCATTATTCTCTATTATTCTAAGAAAGTAGTGTTGATGGGTTGGGATTTCAAGCATACCTAGCATAAGATCCATAAGAAAACTCTTTTTTCTTTTTTGCCTGAGTTACTGCACAACGAGACGTATAAATGCGTCAGTCAAGCTTCCACTGATTATGTTAACAGTACTAAGGGGAAGCGATGTCTCATTACAAAATTTTATTTAAGAACTGCTCTTACATCTGAAAGCAAAATTGCTTCCAAATTCACTAACTTGTGCCAACAAATTATCATGACTGAAGAGTGGGGCAAATCTATAGAAAATTTAGATAGATAGAGATGATAGAGATACAGGTAGAAGGAAAGATTTTTTTCTGAGTTGCACATAAGCTCAGTGTGGTTAGAGATATGACCCCATCACCCCATCCCCCCATTGAAAATGGTACACCCTATCTATTATTCTGGAAGTATAAAATAAGAGGTATTAAGGAATCATAATATTAAAAACCTCACCAGCATGTTTCTCAGGGAAAAAGCCAATACTACGACTGTATTTTGTTGTTATTAACTCATTTTTGTTTTAATTATTTTTCAAAAACTCAAAATCCTAACGCCTCACCTATCTATGCAATATTATCATCTCAATTATGTTACTGCAGATCCCTTTGACATTGCCCTTGGAAATATCCAAATTTTTGTCTTATTATAGGAAAAAAAAGTCACTATCCCTCCCCATTACTTACTTAAGCTAGTCTACTATTTTACTTAGACTATTATGCTGAAATACTACTATTATACTTAGACCATTAGGCTAATCATCAAGTATAATTCATATTGTTTACATTTGCTAATTTTAGGTAATTTTTGTACCCCTATAAACTCTCTTGAAACCAAGTCCCTATGTGCATATCTGTCAATACATAATCAGCTCGCTGGTAGAAACTGCTATGATGATAGTCAGATAGTTTTTCTTTGCTCCAGGCTGCCTGGAAGAACAAATTTTAAATTTATTTTCTTTCTAAATGACCTGACTCCTGGATTTTGCATAACAATATCTGCTTAAAAGGTAATCTGACATTATCTGTTTATTGTCTTTCTTTCTCCACTAGAATGTAAGCTAGTGGTCCATAGTTAGTGCTAAGTAAATACTAGTTGCTTATCCTTGCCATAATTGTCACCACCATCATCACCATCACTGTTATCTGTAGAAGTCCCAATTCCTTGTCTGGATTTCCAACCCTTCGTTCCCTAGCTGGTTAGCTTCAGTTGGCAATCCTGTCTAGTTAGTGGTATGGATTCTCAGCTTTGCCTGCTCAGAAATACATAACTTACCTGACAACTACCTACCTTAGCCAATTTTCCTATTCTTTAACCCCCATGCCTTCCTCAGTCTGTGGTATATTCATTTCCTTCTTCCATATAATCACAGCTTGTTAGAAGTAGAAGGCACTTAAAGATCATCTTGCTTAACCCTTCATTTTAAAAATGAGAAAGGTGCCCGGCACAATGGCTCACACCTGTAATCTCAGCACTTTGGGAGGCCGAGGTAGGTGGATAACCTGAGTCTGGGTGTTCCAGACCAGTCTGACCAACATGGAAAACCCCCATCTCTACTAATAGTACAACATTAGCCAGCGATGGTGGCACATGCCTGTAATCCCAGCTACTTGGGAGGCTGAGGCAGGCGAATTGCTTGAACTTGGGAGGTGGAGGTTGCAGTGAACCAAGATGGCTCCATTGCACTCCAGCCTGGGCAACAGAGCGAAACTCTGTCTCAAAAGGAAAAAAATAAATTAAAAAAAAATGAGAAAAGTAGAATTTAGGTAAGTAGGTGATATAACTAGCGGAACCCACTCCTTTCTCTAAGTTCAAGGTGTCCTTCTCTATGGCCATGGTTCTCAGTCAGGGATGATTTCAGTACCCAGGCAATGTCTGGAAACATTTTTGATTGTCAAAACTTGGGGTGCAGAGTATGCTCCTGGCATCTGCTAGTGTTCAGCAGGATCCTTGTCCTCTATTCACATTTAATCCTACAGCTGTAAATGGTGTTATATAACAGACAAATGAGGTTAAGAAATTAACCTAAGTACACTTGGCTAATAAGTACGAAAGCCATCGATTACAAGGCCATCTGCTTTAAGACACAATCCACTCTCCACCGTGGTGCCCTTGTCAAAAGAAAAGTAAAAAAGTGCTATATACTTCCATTTCCGGACCAGCCTCTTTCTTTCTGTACCAGTAGTGCTCGTGCAGACATGATGAACATTCCTAAAACCCCGCCAGACCTTCTGTAAGAAGTGTGGCAAGCACCAACCCCACAAAGTGACACAGTACAAGAAGGGCAAGGATTCTCTGTTTTCCCAGGGAAAGCGACGATATGACAGGAAGCAGAGTGGCTGTGGTGGGCAGGCTAAGCCGATTTTCCAGAAAAAGGCTAAAACTACGAAGAAGATTGTGCTAAGGCTTGAGTGCATTGAGACCAACTGCGGGTCTAAAGAGAATGCTGGCTATTAAAAGATCCAAGCATTTTGAACTGGGAGGAGGTTAGAAGAGAAAGGCCCAAATGATCCTGTTCTAAGTGTCATCTTTTTTTTTATATGAAGACAATAAAATCTTGAGTTTATGTTCAAAAAATGAAAGTCAAAAAGTAACCTTCAATGTTACTGTCATAATATTTTATATATTATACTACATTACCATTTTTTCAAATTTGGGCCATTTATAGTTCTGAATTTCACAAGCATAAACTTACGTCCCCAGGGGAAGAAAATTGCTACTGTCCTTACTTGGGGAGAAGAGGAAGTGGCTCCAATAAGTGGTGTAGGGCTCTGGCCAAGTCTCCAGAGGAGTCTACAATGATTTACTAGCTCAGCAAAGAAGAGGAAGACATCTTGCCAACATCACTGCAGTCGGAATAAGTTACCATATTTTGTTCTCTTTCGAATAAGAAGTACATGAGGAAAAAGAAATATTTCCTGGATGTGTATGTACTTTGCTTTCACAAGTATTTCCTTTGTAAGTTGATATTTCCCCAGTGGCCTTCTGCCGAAAACGGCAGTCTCTTTGTGTGCCCTTGGACATGAGCAGGTGGCACCAGGCCAACAGAACCCTGACAAGAGTGTGGAAGGACAGGAATGGAAAGAAAACAGACATGAGAAACAAAATCTCCTAAGAAGATCTTTCAGAGTTTATCTTGTCAACCACCTGCAAGAGATGGGGAAGAACAAAGCCCACTGATGTCTATGATGGCATTTTAACAAGAGTGTGGCAATTTCATTCCCTGTGCTCTGACATGTACTATTTTTCAGACTCAGCAATCAACACCCATGTTCTCTGTTCATGTTTGTTAGTGATTCAAAGTGTACTCTTATAATTTTTTGCCATATGTGCTATCTATGCACACACACTTAAATCTGTAAAATAATAGCACTTTGATGGAATCATGCTGTCTCTCAATGGAATCTAATTGGTAATTTGCCTCTAATTCTTATAATTATTTGAGTTACATGAATCCTAGAATAGTCAGGGAGCCCATGGTCTCAACATAATAATACCATAATTACCATAAATAATAATTTGATGAATCACAGCTTCTTTATTCCTTCCTCTTTGACCAACATTATTTCTTAGCACCGATATATTCATACTGCTTTTTTGTTTACCAGACTGATTTTCCTAGAAACTTGAAAATTCCTTGAAGATAGGAACCATGTCTCATTTTTCTTTTTATCCCCAGAGCCTAGGATAGTACCCAGCACAAGCTAAGTGCTTAATAAATGTGGGTTAGGCTGGACACAGTGGCCCACATCTATAATCCCAGCACTTTTTGAGGCCAAGACAGGTGGATTATCTGAGCTCAGGAGTTCAAGACCAGCCTTGGCAATATGGCAAAACCCGTCTCTGCAAAAACTTAAAAATTAGCTGGGCGTAGTGGCACAGGCCTATAGTCCCAGCTGCTTGTGGGGTTGAGGCAGGAGCATGGCTTGAGCCTGGGAGGTCAAGGCTGCAGTCAGCCATGTTCATGCCACTGCACTCCAGCCTGGGTGACAAAGGGAGACTCCAACTCTTAAAAAAATTAAATTACATTAAATTTTAAAAATAAAATTAAAAATAATAACATTAATATTTGTCAGGTTATCTAATGAATAAATAATTAATTGCATGAGTGAATGAATGAAATAATAAGTCACGACCACTGGATTTCTCAGTAGGTCTTTATCAGCCATACATAAGGACCCAGAACCCACATTTTGCCACTATCAGAGGATCAGGGAATGAGGCAAAGGAGGAGTCTTTGGACACCAGAAAGCTTTCTCTGGGAGTGAAAGCTAAGCAGCTGCTGGATGCTTCTCAAAACTGTGAAAAAAGATATCAGCTTTCTAGGACTGTATTTACTGTATACATAAGTTAACTTGCGTATTACACTACTGACTACTTGCCATCCCAAAACCTCTTCAGGAACTAGAAAACCCAGTATTATTAGAGTACATTAAGTTCTGTGTCTTCTGCCTCCCAAAGGTTAAATACCTGTACACTGGTGGCAATGAACTGGATATATATACCACGATCCCTCCAAGTTCCAATATTCTGTCACCACTAGGGTACTAGGCACCACTAGAGAACTTGAGATATACAAGTCTAAATTAATCTCAACATTAGCATGTCCATTCTATGCAATTCAACATCTCTGCATGACAACTGGCAAGTTACTTATTGTTCTTGTCTCAGTTTTCCTGTCTGAAAAATGGAGATTATGAAATGAGTTTATAGTACTTGGTGAAGAACCAGACACAGGCTAAATAAATGTTAACTGTTGAGGTTTATAGCAGTTCCTAATGCTAATGACACAAGAAAAACAATTATTACAATGCGCTATGTGTAATAAGAGCTCTAAGTTCAGAATGCTGCAGGAACCCAAAGAGAACCCCCAACTCCTGAAGATGTTGAGACTTATCTGAGACTTTGAGGATCGTTAAGAGTGTAAGTTTCATCAGGTAAAAGGGGGAGATGGCATTGCAGGCACAATGGACAGGTTGGGCAAAGGCATAGAGGCTGAAAGCCTCATGGCATAGACCACGCTATAAGCAGTTTGAGGTTGCTGGAGTGCAAGGCTAAAGATATGGCAGGAGAGGTCCATTAAGAAGGACTTTATCTTGTGATGAGAGCCATGGAACTATGTTAAACAAAGACTCACTTGACCATACCTGCGTTCAGAAAGTTCTTGTAACTGAGTAGAAGACAGTAACTACATTGAACTTGCCTGAGCCCTTGAAAATGTTCCTTGAAAATGGTGATGGTTTAGGGATGCAGGAATCTTTTTTTTTTTTTTTTCTGGAGACAGCTTACTACAAAGAAACAAATCCCCATATAATTTAAATAAGACTTATATGTCTCCACCATCACTCTAATTTGCCTATGACAAGGCCAGACACAGACCCTTTAAATTCCCATTTTTTGCCTCAGAAAAAATTAGGTAAACTTTCTTTTCCCCAGTGACTAATCACAACAAAATACTTGTTAGTCAAACCTCATTTAATATTTGATGAAGATTCTCTGCTCCCCATGACTCCATGACTTTGGCCTACCCTCAGCTTCAACCAGCACACAGCCCCACTTAGCAACCCCTCTGAAGAACTGGCTGGCATCAAAACATACTCTGGTCTACTGTCCACTCAGGCCATTCTCTTTCACCTCATTTTCCTGCACCTGGTCCTCTCTCCTTATTTATCTCTCCCCCTGCAAGAGAAATCCTCTTGATGCTTGCAGATCTCATGGTCAGAGCATTCTCCCTATGAATGAGGGAGAATTCATTTCCAGTATGAGGGAAACCACCTGCATCATCCAATCACCTCTCTGTTGCAATAATTCCTTCCTTCTATTCTCCCTACTACCCGCATCTTGCAATAATCATTATGAATAAAGCCTCTCCTTACTAATCCAGATCGATATTTTATTTTTGACAATGGATTCACACACCTGGAGATTACACAGGGACCATTGTACTAGTCAAGACCAGAGTCGACGAGCATCTGAACTAGGACACTGAAATGACATAGAGCAACAAGAAATGTTGTTTACAAGGCAAATGTGGTGGGAATGAATGATGCACCCAACAAGGGAGAGAAGGAAGGGTTTGTGTCTTCACCATGGGTGTAATCTTGCCCTGGGAACTGCAGTCAGAACTAACTAGTGCTCCCCCTGTACCAACTGCAACCCTATATCCTTGCTCCTGTAAATGTCTCCTCTATGGGCTGCAAGCTTTCATGAGAACAGCATTGATCATGATTAGTTGCCTCTACTCTCAGGACTGAGCAGAGTGCCTGATGTCCTAGAAATGGTCACTAAGTGTTCATTAAATTTACTTTGAGGTTAATTCATGAAACTGATTCATGATTTGTTAAGACATCTCTATGGGTACAAGTTCTCAGTAAATAATTAGAAAGCATTTAGAATACAAGCCCTGTGGGATTCTGAATTGAGAAAAATAACTGTGAAGGTAATGTTTTTTCTAGGCTTACTATTTAGTACTGTGCTAAGCCCTTTGAATGCACTATTTTGTGATATTGTGATAGAATAAGAAATACGTATTTTGGTTTTAGTCCATTTCCTAGCACACAGCTCCTAAGATCCTTGAATCTCTGAAGTGATATGTATGCTAATGAGATGGCTGGTGGCTGGGGGTTCTTGGTGCCTGGGGGTTCCTGGAAAGCCTCAGGATGTTGTGGCTGGTTACCAGGTGAACCAACTTTGTGATTAGAGGGCTGGAATTTTCAACCTCAACTAAGGCTGAAGTTTAAGTTGATCCCTAAAGGTCAATAGCTTAATCAATCATGCCTATGTAATGAAGCCTCAAAAAAACCCAAAGCTTTTTCACTCTGGGAGTGAAAGCTAAGCAGCTGCTGGATGCTTCTCAAAACTGTGAAAAAAGATATCAGCTTTCTAGGACTGTATTTACTGTATACATAAGTTAACTTGCGTATTACACTACTGACTACTTGCCATCCCAAAACCTCTGGAAGAGTTCAGAGAGCCTCCAGTTGCCAGTAATGTGGAGATTCAGATGCCTGGCCATTCTTTGGCTGGAGTTGGGTTTTTGTCTCTGTATTTGGCCCAACCATGTTTATTTAAAACATTACACATACAAGAAGCTCATCAAACTCTAAGTAGATTAAACTCAATGAGAGTCACAGCTAGACACATCATAGTCAAACTTCCAAAAGAAAGAGAGAAAACTTGAAAACAGAAAGAAAAAAACAACTCATCACATACAAGCAATCCTCAATAAGTTAAACAGTTGACTTCTCATCAGAAACAATGGAGGCTACAAGGTAGTAGGCTATCAATGTTCAAAGCACTGAAAGAAAAAGACAGTCAACCAAGAATTTTATATCTGGCAAAATTATTCTTCAAAAATGAAGGCACAATTAAGACATTTCCAGATTTAAGAAGAACCAAACAGAGATTTCATTGTTACTAGACCCATGCTACAAGAAATACTAGGGAGTTCTTGCGGTTTAAATGAAATGATGCTAGACAGTAACTCAAAACCATACAAATACATAGAAAACACTGGTAAATGTAAAAACATAGGTAAATATATAAGACAATATGAATATAAGTTTTCTTTTTTTGTAATAGTTTTCAATATCTGATTGAAAGAAAACTACATAAAGCAATAATTTTAAAAGTGTTGATGGGCTTATAATATATAAAGGTGTAATTTTTGGGGGGTTTTGTTTGTTTGTTTTTTAGACCCTAGGTAGCACTGTAGTCTCCATAGTAAATTGAATAGGAGAAAAGTTTAGGGTTGCTTTCTTGTTTGTTTTTGCTTTTAATTTTCATTTACCTGCTGTTTGTTCTCCTTTGGGTCTTGTATATACATATATAAAACTGTCAATGTTTTTTAGTTTCTAAGTTAAGGCATGTATTTGGTTCTGTGAATACTCATTTTGTTTCTTACGCATTTCCAGCAGTTCATTATTTGCTCCGTTTATCTAAAATCCTAAAGTATCTTTGTCAAGGCTCCAAAAGAAAAAAAAAAAGATTGAGCATACCAGCCATTTAAAACTGGATTGTTTTGATTACCTCTGATGATTTAGAGAATTATAAGAGCCTTAAGTTTTCTGGAAAATAAATAAATAAATAAATGGCTTATTTTTAAAGTTAAGAACAGAAATTGTATATTATTTACTTTGTAATTTTGGAAAGTAGGTAGGAGTAGAATTGTTTAAATTGTTTTTCTTTCCATGGAAGTGTATTTCAACCAGTAAGTTAAGTTGATTTCAGATCTTTTCCTTTAGGTGATGAGAACAAAATTGTGATATGGGTACAAGTTTTAATGTTTAGGAAAGATTAGCTTTTTCCTTAGGAAAATCATATTAACTGGGTCTCTCTCAAATTACTTTAGTTGACTTTTGATCTCAAGCCTTTTATCACCATTGGGCCTTCAGGTGTATACTCAAAAACAAAATAAGTACAAGTTTTGCATTGGTTTGACAGTTCTGGTGGCAAAAGTTACCTAATCAGTTGTCAGTGCTGTACCTAGAAACCATTCTTGGAAATGTGTGATGGTACTCTTTTAAAACAGCTGAAATGAAATTATTCTGTTGTATAGTATTTAAGTGTTTTGTTGTATAGTATTCAAGTAAAAATGGATTATCTTCCTGCTGAATTTCTAAAACTGATATTTGCATTTATAATTTTTAAGTGATAAAGAGAAAAGTTAATTGTCTTACTTTGATAAGTTCAGCACAGGAGCTATCACATTTTTTATGTTTTTGTTTACAGTTCTGTCACGACATTGCTAGCAATTAGACACATGCAAGAAATAACCTAACCACTTTAATACAGTGGCTTGAAGTGCTGTAGGCGGTACCTACTGGACACTAAGTGTTTTTATTTGTGACCAATTAGAGAGAATGATAGGACTTTCCACAGTATAAAGGTTCTGTTAACTAGTCCTTGTGTTGAAAACTTAGAAGGCTTTTACTCCTGGGTCTGAAAAAGACACTTTCTCCTGCTAAATCTTGAATATTGACACCAATCAAAGCCTTTTCTTCAGACCTAGGAGAAGGTTGCAATCAAAATGAACTGCTTTCATGAGACACAAGGCCAGAAATTAAAACCATTCAATCCCTCTAGGCCCAGAAACTATCATGGAAGAGGTAAGCATGTGAGGTTGTAAGGGCAAATTTTGAGGGGTGAAATTAATTCACAGTTTTTCTATAAATTAAACATTAATATCAAAAGTGCACTGATGCATGGCCAGTGCTGGAATAATAGGGCTTTCTTGGAGCATCGATCTGCTCCTTGAAAAAAAACTTGTAAAAACTATAAAAGGTTTTTGGAAATCTTACCTTATGGTCAAACTGATTAAAATTAGATAGATTTGTTTATGAGGCTTTATTAAAATTAGCTTTAACATTAATACACCATACAAATGTAAAATTTTATTTTCTCTTTTGAACAAAATTTTTGTGTAATATTAATCAGACATTTTTGTTTAACTTTTGAGTAAACTGCAGGGAAAAAAAACGGAGGAGAGAAGACAGATTTAGTTGATCAGATGCTGTCTGTATTAAGTCTTATTGTTTGGGAAACTAAGTCTTCTCTCTATCATAAAGTAAATGTTTTTATCATTTTGTCCAAATGAATGACTATTTCATAATGATCTGCAATTATATTTTGTGATATCAAATGTCTTAAGGCGTTGACATTTAACAAACTTTCCAAAAGCAAAATATTAACTTCTAAATTCATCATTTTGACCTCATACTGACTTTTAAAAAAATATTGGGTCTCCCAAAGTTCAAGAGAGACATATTTGTTCTGTATAATTTTAACAGAACAAATAATCCTAATGTGAGGTGGTGTTTAACTTTCTTTGGGTTCTGTTTATACAAATGTGTTGTTAATATGTGTTTCAGGATTATATGAGATTTCTAAAATTCTGATATGTTTTAATATATATTGTCAGTTATAACTACAATTATTACATTGAATTTTTATATGCCACAAAAATAACCAAATTTCTTTGTCAATTGTGTTTATCCTGAAACTTTTGTCATCCACAATCATTTGCTTTGATTCTTTGCAAAAAGCAGCTTATGATCAGCTTACAGTCCAGGGTTTGCTTCTTTAAGGGAGTTCATGAAAAGGACTCTTAAATGCAGATTTCTCATAACTTTGGAGTTTGTGCCATTAGACTAGAGAAAAATGCCCAGGACTCTAATTAAAAGGTGTATGTGTTGATAACATTTACAAATCCAGTATGAAGCAAAGAAGAAGTTGATTGCATGGCCTGAACTAATGGAGGAGAGAAATACTTTTTAATGACTTTTTCTTTGAAACATTGCTGATTCTTTTGTTTTTCAGAGTCTACAGAACTTTTTCTTTGAGCTATTTATAGCCTTTAACAAATAAGTAGAGTATGCAGAATTTGAGGCATATTTCTCTCTTTTTGTCTAATTTCTCCAAAATTCATAAACTATTTGTGAATATTCTTAATTTATGACAACGTGGTTGTTCACATAAGTTCAATAAAAATCTGTTTTCTTTCATAATGGGACATATAATGGGAAGAACTGGTTATTTCCCCAATGCTTTGACTGAAATAGCCTTGTGAGAGGTTTCAAAAAAGCCAATTTAGATGAGCCTATGTGGACAGCGATTCTTGTTGCATTTCATGTGAGTAATGAGGCCCAGTATAGTGGGACTGAAGCTTATTTTGCAGGTAGGTTGGTCCTGCTGTGATTTGTCTTTGGTGAAAGTTGGGGACTGGAGAGAAAAAAAAACGTGCTTCTGAGGAAATCATGATATTAGATTAAGAAGAAAATCATAATATTAGATTAACCTTTGATTCCTGAGTGGCCACATGATTGCCCATGGCATGTAGCTACCCACAATGCCCTTCCTCAGCATGAAGCAGCCAGAAAGATCAACAATCAGATTCCACATGAGTAAGGAACTGATAAATAGGGGAGACTTAAACTGGCCCAATTTTTTCATAGAAGTGACATTCAAGATTTCTTTTGAATAAATATAGAAATTGATACTCCAGTATTAAAACTTAAGAAAGTTACATTTGTCTTATCTGAGTGCCTTTCTCAGGAAACCAACTATCAGTCCTCCCAGATAGCATCAAGAAACTGAAACTCACCAGATCCAGAGACAATAGGATGTCAGATCTCTCACCTGTCAGGACTGCCTATCTGACGGTCTGCTTCCTGTTAATTAACTAACTCCTCTTCTTTACCCACCCACCAATTTCTGTTTATGCACATGTAGTTATATTCCTTCTCAGCTATATAAACTCCCAATTTTAGTTGGTCAGGGAGATGGATTTGAGTCTGATCTCCTATTTCCTCTTCAGCACAGGGCTAAAGCCTTCTTTCCTGGCAATACTCATTGTCTGAGTGATTGGCTTTCATTGCAGCAAGCAGCCAGACCTAGGATGAACCTGTGGTGTTTTGGTAACATAATCTTTGTAAAGGTGGTTTCATTCCCCCATACCTTGCTCTATACACTTCTTACATTTACCTATTCCTGAGTTGTATCCTTTATAATAAATAGCTAACGAAAAATAGTATTTCCCTGAGTTATGTGAGCCATTCTATCAAATGATCAAACCCAAGAAGGGGGTTATGGGATCTTCCAGTTTCTAACTGGTTCGTCAGAAGTTATGGGTAGGCTGGGAACCCACTAATTGCAATTAGCCTCTTACATGGGGAAGTAATATGGGCCTGAGGCCTTCACCTGTGGGGGTATGCACTAACTTCTTTTAGTGTCAGAATCTAATTGAATTTGGAAACCAAAAAGTATCTGGGCCAGGTCTAAATCAATTTAAAGGTTTATTTTGCCAAGGTTATGAACTGTGGCTCGGGAGGTCCTGAGAATCGTTCCAAGGTGGTTGGGTTATAGCTTGGTTTTATAAATTTTAGAAAGACAGAAATTACAGACAAAGACTTAAATCAATGCATGTAAGGTATACATTGGTTTGGCCTGGAAAGTCAGGATATCTCAAAGTAGGGACTTCTAGGTCATATGTGGATTCAAACAGTCCATGATTGGCAGTTGGTTAAAAAAGGTGAGCCCTGCCTGAAAAGTTGAATTCTGCCAAAAAAGTTCTTGAGTTTAGATAAGCAGCGTGTGGAAGCCAAGGTTCTTCTCATGTACATGAAGTCTCCAGGTAGCAGGCTTCAGAGAGAATAGATGGTGAATATCTCTTATTTGACCCTAAATGGCATCAGACTCTGCTGAAAAGACCTAGCAAGAGAAAGAGATTCTCGTATTAAATAAATAAATTTGAGGATAAAACTACTTTGATTTCCTTCAGGGCCTGTTTTCTGTCATGTGATTCTATATCAGAGTTAGAATTTAGTATCTTTTTCTAAAGATTCTAACAAAACAGACACAAAACAGACTGTGTGTCTAATTTTAAGATCTCTGTTTTAGTGTTGATGCTGATCAGTTGTGCCTAAACTCCAAAGGGAGGAGGGTATACCGAGGTATATTCACCCCACTTTCCCAGCATGACCTGAACTAGTTTTTCATGTTTCTTTGGGGTACCCTTGGCCAAGAGGGGTTCCATTCAGTCTGCTGGGATAGTTAGAATTTTGGTTTTGGTTTACAAATCGTAGGACACCCCACTGGTGTCTGCAAAAAATCAGAGAATTGTGTGGTAAGGGAGAAATCTCCATGTTTTGGTGACCAGAAGTGCAGTGAGAGTATAGAAGAGGAAAAACATTTTTCTCCCAATCTTCTTTAATCTTCACTAAAACGCTAAGAAATAAGTATAATTTCTATCATCCTTATTTTAATAATGGGTAAACCAAGACCAAAAGAAGTTAAGCAATTTTCAGTAGAGAAGCAAAGCTGGGATTCTGATACTATGTAGGACCCAGAGCTCCACCCTGCACCCCTACCTGCTACCACCCTCCATCTAGGTAAGAAATAGTGATGAGCATCTCATCACAGGAGGGATGCTCATCTTTCCACATAAAGGAAGATCTGAGTTATTATATGTCAAAAAGAGATAGATTATTAAAACAAGCAATGGAACTTAGTCTTTCAGGCAAATGCCAGAATGACAAAAATGGTTTGAGAATGTGAATGCCACATTTGTAATTCAATAGAAATGCTGACTGCATAAGATGAGATCATGATGGCTTTGATGTTCTGTGCTAACAATCATTCAGTATAATAATTACCTTCCAAAGAAATGCAGCCAGCAACACAGAGAAAAATGAAAAACATCATTTTTGCATAAATGTTTGCTTTTCAAAAACACTTTGTGTGCATTTCCTTGGAATCTTTTTTTATTTCTACGACTAGAAAATGCAGATTTATAACACCAGAGCTGATTATCTGCAAATATGAGGCTTCTTCAGGAACAGCCAGCCCACACTAAGAGATGTGACTCTGAGAGCAACCAGCAGGTTAATTGTACCTGAGACATGTTTAAATTCTTTTAGCCTAGATACATTCCAGAGTGATGGCCATGTGATGGACCTAAACACACAAAATATATGATCAGCACTAGCTTTAGGCCTAATAAGCTTCCAGAGAGAACAGAAACACCTAAGACCAAAGATGATGTCAACCTCTCTCCAGACTGAATGGTTTCCTTCTCAGAGGCCTTGGACAAAGCACCAACCTCAGAATATGTTTAATCTCTGAATAAGAAGTCATATTGGAGGTCTGAGCATCCAATTGTTAGGTGAAAAGGAGTGAGGCAGTGACTTGTACATAAACCTTGCTCAACTGGTGTTCCATAGTTTTTCTTACTGTCATATAGGTTTTGCTTTCAACTGCATTTCAAATAATCGAGTTTGTTCCTACAAGGTATAATCAAAATGAGGTATTCTTTAACAAATATGATGTGAATATAAAACAAGGATGATGTAATGAGAATATTGTTGCTCAGTGACATCTTCTCAGAGAAGGTGGGGTCTTGGGAGGCCCAAATGTGAAACCTGGGACTGAGAAAGTTTCATGAGGTTATAGAAGCAGCAGGGCCAGGCAGGTCCCAACTAGATAGAGGCTGCAAAAGACGATAAATCAAGCAAGCACTCTGGAGTCCAACATTCTAACCATACCCTGCCCGGGAACCACAAAAAATGTACTTAGTGCTTCTCTGTAGGCAAATAATTTTCTCCTCCATGATGAGGATCCATAAGTCTTGGGACTGGTCAAGTCATTTGTGCATCTTACGTGGACATTGCTCTCCTGTCTCCTGTCTATGTGCTTTTATAACTTAAGACATTGTAACTTGGTTCTGACTTCACCAAGATCTCAAAAGGTACTGTTTTTGTTGGATTCCTTCTGTCATCTTTTTCTTGGAAAATAATCTTTTCTTCTTGATTGAACACACAAAGGAACAAAAAAACACAAACAGGCTGGAAGCAGTGGCTCACACCGGTAATCCAAGCACTTGGGAGTCCAAGGTCGGGGGATTATTTGAGCCCAGGTCTATGAGACCAGCCTATGCAACATAGTGAGCCCCTGTCTCTACAAAAAGTAGAAAATTGGCCAGGCATGGTGGCACACACCTGTAATCCTAGCTACTTGGGGAGCTGAGGCGGGAGGATCACTTCAGCCCAGTTGCAGTGAACTGTATTATGCCACTGCACTCCAGCCTGGGTGACAGAGTGAGATCCTGTCTCAAAAAACAAACCAACACACAAACACACAAAAACAAAACAATGAAGGCCTTCAACATCACATTTGTCTGTCTCATCTGTACCAGACTGCATTCAAAACACAATTTACTTTATTTCCAGGTTGTTTTGGGATCGTATTCTGTATTGTTGCAAATAAGCCTGACATGAAAACACAACCATAACATAAACACAATACGTATAAATATATGTAAATCAAGCAATTGCTTACCAAAAAGCTGACCTTTCATTTGTGATTTATTTATCTAAAGTCACATACCTGCAATTAGGTTTTTATTAGTAAAGAGCTGTGAAGCAGAGAGCTTGACTTCTGCCTTCCATAATCTTGGGCAATCTAAACAACCTCCCCTTTCAAAGTGTATTTAATTGTGAACTAATGTTTGATGGTCATAGGTAGCCATAGAGTTGAGTTAATGAATATAAAATAAAGTAGTTTTATGGGCTTAATTGTGACCCCCAAAAAAGATTGAAATCCTGACCTCCAGTATCTTTGAAAATAGGGCCACTGGAGATACAATTAGTTAAGATAAAGTCATACTAGAAGAGGGGGGGCCACGAATCCAGTATGATGGTGTTTTATGGGAAGAAGAAAGACAGACATGCAGGGAGAAGGCTATGTGATAACAGAGGTAGAGATGGAATTGCTGCAGCTACACGCCAGGAACACCAAAGATTGACAGCAAACCACCAGAAGCTGGGAAGAGGCAAGGAAAAATTTTCTCCTGCAGGTTTCAGTGGGAGCATAGCCCTGCCAACACCTTAAATTTGGCTTTTAGCCATGAGAACTGTGAGACAATGCATTTCTGTCGTGTTAAGCCACCTAGTCTGTGATACTGTGTTGCAGCATTCTACGAATCTCATAAAGGCAGCACGATAAAATCTTGGAGAGATTTCACCCTCCAAGTGAAAGGCCTAGCAGAGCATTTACAAATATTGAGCAATATATCAGCAAATAGAGCTCATGGATCAGGCATGATACACACTTTACTTGTATCATTTCATTATATTATCACAAGAAATAAATGATGTTGGAGCTATCTTGTAGATAATGAAACCATGACACAAATAGTTCACATGGCTCACTTAAGGTCACATTATTGGTAATTATAGACTGCTGTGGGGACATTATGATGTTTCTTGCCCTTAAGGACTTGAAAACTAGTAGGTAAAAACTGAAACATATGCATGTTGGTTTAGTCATTAATTGATTTTGTCTTTAATGTTTATGCCCTGAAATATTAACTAAAATTATTCAACGGAAGAATCAAGAGATGTTAAGAGAGTGAGAGAGGCCAGGCACAGTGCGTCATTTCTGTAATCCCAGTATTTTGGGAGTCCGAGGCAGGAGGATCACTTGAGATCGGGAGTTCGATACCAGCCTAGGCAATGTAATGAAACCAAAACAAAGAAAGCTGGGATTACAGGTGTGAGCCACCACTCCTGGCCTCTCTCTCTCTCTCTCTCTCTCTCTCTCTCTCTCTCTCTCTCTAAATGTCTCAATCTCAGGCTCACTATGTTGCTTACGTTGGTCACGAATCCCTGGGCTCAAGCGATCCTCCTGCCTTGGCCTCCCAAAGTTCTGGCATTACAGGTGTAACCCAACACTCCTGAACCCTACAAAAAATGTTTTGAAACATCAGTCAGGAGTAGTGACGTGGGCCTGTTGTCCCAGCTACTTAGGAGGCTGGGGTAGGAGGAACTTGAGCCCTGTAGGTTGAAGCTGCAGTGAGCCAAGATCATGCTGCTGCACTCCATCCTGGATGGCAGAGCAAGACCCTGTCCCAAAAAAATAAAAAGAGAGAGAACTCGTAATAGGGAAATCCAGTCCTCAGCAGGCCTAAGAAATACAAGTAGAAGCCTACCAAGTTCCTTACGTAATCATCGCATATGGGGATAATTCATTTTCGTAATCCCGAGAGTCATCTCAAAGGCCTGACTTGAGGTGATTTTCTAAGTTAATATCATTCTTGTTCTTGAAATTTTCCAATATTCTACCTGTGATTGTACCTGTCCTCCTACTCACCCAGGGAGTGTGCATTCTGCACATAATTGCTTCCCTCTATTCTCTGTGTTCAGCCTAGCAGTGAGTGGAGACGGCCTCTATAAAAAAGATTTTTCCTTTCATAATAAAATGTGAAGTGGTGGCCTTCACTCCCTTAACCAAAAGAATAGCTGGCATATTTTGTTTTGTTTTCTCTTCTTTGTTAGAAATTTAAGCTGTCTAGGGCCTTTTTTCCAGATGTTATCATTGTGCTTGGCTGTGCCAAGTCAGCCTCTTAACTAATTCCTACCCCCTAACTCTCCTTCTCCAGTCCTTCAGGGAGAGGACAAGGAGGGACAGAGAAAAAGGTGCAGAGCTGTTCTTACCAGCCATTTTTCTTAAAGCTCTTCTGCTGGGGCCGTTCGTATCCACATTTTTCTTCTTGTCTAACTACAACCTTTCTTTAAATTTTCTAAGCCATGTGGTGTAAAAACTTATGCATGATCCTCCATTAATTTGTGTGACTCAGCTCATTTTATTCCATCATTTTTATGATGACAAGAGTAATGACTGCTTCCAAGTCACTCCAATTCTTTTGCTTCACAGTAACCACAATGTAATTTTCAAGTCTCTTAATGATTAAAAAAAAAATAGTTAAGACAAAACTACCTGTACTCAAATTATCGTAATGATGTCAAGGTCTCGGGTGACTGAAATGCCAAGCAGCTGTCGTTCATCCACCATTGGAATTTCTGTGTAGATTCTGGGAGGAAATATTTACTATCGCCCCAGAAAAACAAGTTTATTTCTGATGTCTGAATTTCCAGTGAGGTAGCTCTCAGATTGAATGAGCACTGATTTAGGCTTTATGGATAAGAGACTGGTTTCTGATGTGTACTGAAGACATCTTAAATGCTGACGTCTTGTTACCTAATACTTATTATTTGTACTTGTAGGGGGCACTGAGTTGAGTGTTTTACAAGTAATTATTTCAATTCTCATGGAATTCTGTGAAGCTAAATAATACTATTTTCAGGCTGGGCATGGTGGCTCACGCCTGTAATCTCAGTACTTTGGAAGGCCGAGGCCAGTGGAGCACTTGAGTCCGGGAACTGGAGACCAGCCTGGGCAACATGACGAAACCCGGTTTCTACACAAAATACAAACATTAGTAGGGTGTGGTGGTGAATGCCTGTAATACCAGCTAGCTGGGAGGCTGGGGTGCGAGGATTCCTTGACTCCAGGGGGCAGAGGTTGCAGTAAGCCAAGATCATGCCACTACACTCCAGCCTGGGTGGCAGAGTGGGATCCTGTCTCAAAAAAAATATATATATATATGTACACACACACACACACACACATATATGTATATACTATTTTCTTTCTTTTCCTTATAATGTCAAATTTTATGTTAGATTCAGAGAGTAAATGTGTAGGTTTGTTCCATGGGTATACTGCATGGTGGAGAGGTTTGGGGTGTGGCTGATCCTGTCACCCAGGTCGTGAGCATAGTACCCAACAGTTAGTTCTTCCAACCCTGCCCCCCTCCCTTCTCCCCCATCTAGTAGTGCCCTGTGTCTATTGTTGTCATCAGTAATACTGTTTTCAGGTCCATTTCACAGATGAGGCTTTAAGGGGTTAAACCGCCTAGTCAAGATAAAGCCAGTATTCAGACTCAGACAATCTAAAGCCAGACTTTCATGTTCTGAACTGCTGTACTGTACTGCTACTTTTTTTTCTCAGAACTCTGCTGAGGAACCACACATCGGTTGCAGCATTTGAGACCCTTTTAATGGCCAGAGTAACAAATGCAGTGATATTTATACTAAATAGTTCTCTTCCTTATTGTCTAGTGTGGGAACCTCAAAAGGGAAAATATATGCCAGCCAGAAAACATATCATCTCCCAGGGAGTAGTTAATTGCCATGCTATTTTGTAATGTAAACTGTTTTCCCACTGCCATCTCTGAAAGCATAGCATGAAAGGCTCTCCCCAGGCCAGCAACAGCCTCACCTCCCAGCCTCCCCTCTTATCATTGCCCACTACCTTCCCTTACCCCTTCACACTCAATGTTTCTCTGATCTTCAGATAGGCTGTGCTCCCAAATATCATCAGGCCATATGTGTACATTTCTTCTTCCTAGAATTCTCTTTCTTCTTTTTGCCGGTTGTGAGTCCCTACTCATATTTCAGGACCTAGTTTGTGTCACCTTCTCTTTATAGCCTTACTTGACTCTCCTAGGCAGAGTTAATTACTCTGGTCTGCATTATCGTGCATTTCCATGAATACCACAATTATTGCTCTTATTTGTTCTGTTATTACTATCTTTTCAGTTATCTATTGTCCCAAAAGCTTGTCAGTAAATATTGGCAATATTGTAAGCCCAGCAACAAAAAACTGTGATTGCAATTGCTATTCCCTGCATTTCAATTTCCCTCTGTCAACATGTGCTTCTCTATTTGTTATGCCTGTGAAACATAAAGACTTATATACACAAGATAACAGACACTTTCTTTCCTACCCCAGGTTCAACTATTACCTTTAAATTCCATTTAGTTTTCAACTTAAAATTTATCATCAATCTCCTATGACTGGGCATTCACTTACAAATTAATAATTAGAACTTAGCCATTTTCTTGGCTAATAAAGAAATTGGTCTTGAGCTGTGTGGGTTTGAGTGGAGTCAAATATATATTTTCAAATATTCCCCTAGTCCCAAAGAGCCATTTCTCTTCTCATATAACCATAGCTGTTAGTTAGCAGAACAGTTTCTTAAAGGAGAAAGATTCATTAATATCTTTACATAATAAATATTTAGAGTGCCTTCGAGGTACCAAGCACTGTGTGAGACCCTGAGGAAATAAGAGCTTCATAGACTTTACAGTCTAGAAGAAAAGATGGGCTCAATAAGCAATCACTCAAACAAGTCTATAATTCCCATTGTACAAATGTAGTAATGAGTGACAGAGGGCTCTGGACAAAAAAAAAAGAAAAAGAAAAAGAAAGAAACAGAGACGAAGGATTCCAATCAAGTCTCTCAGAACATCACATTTTTAAATTTAGACATAAAAAGTGAGCAACAGTTAACTAGGAAAGAAAGGAGAAAATGTTCTGGAATAAGCAATTAGCTGCTCAACTTTGTATGGTCCAGATGTATATTTAGCTTGGCATCTAAATGTGACTTCTAAAATATAGAGTTGTTTCCAAAGACAGTGGACATAACTCATCTTTTAAAATTTATATTTAAAGAAAATATTCACTACATGTAAACACTCCTTGATCAGTTGGGTATTAATCAAGATTAATTATAGCTATGCCTTAAAAACTGTGGGAAAGAATTATGGGGAAAGTGACTACAGACAGCTAGACTGAAGAGAATGATTCCAATTGGTTTTTGCTTGGTTCTATGAAATCAGGAAGAATCCATCTGAATCTCAGTTTCTCAGAATATAGGTGGTCCATCCATATATGGAACACTGTGTAGTGAAGCCAAGGAGCTAAAGAGAAGAAAGGAGTCCTGAGCAGAGACAAGGCCAGGATTCGATGCACAGGGCAAAGTGTTCCGTAAGTCAGAGAGGAGCAGTCAAAGTGAAAGACACAGCAAGGCAGTGGTGCCTCTTCAGCCCCCTGAAGACTCGGCATGCCCACAAAAACAGCCGGCAGACTGGATGCACCCATAGCTATGCTGGGCTTATTCGCCCTCTCTGCACTCCAGCTGCCTCTACAGAATCTCCTTTACATTCTAGGTCTTTTCCTAATCTAGGAGAGATTTAATTCAGAGTCTGACACCTTTTAAGTTCCATCATATAAGAGATATTTACCATGTGTTCTTTCTGAAGGCTGTTACCTGGAGCCTTCATCTCTGTAACAAGAACCTTGGCTTCCACAACCCCCCCCCTTATCTTAACTCAAGATTTTTTTTCAGCTGAGTTCAACTTTTCAGGCAAAGCTTAACTCTTTTAACCAATTGCCAATCAGAAAATCATTGAATGTGCCTGTAGCCTGTAAGCTCTCACTTCAAGATAGACTGACTTTTCATACCAAAGCAATGTATATCTTACATGTATTGATTTATGTCTTTGCCTGCAATTTCCGTCTCCCTAAAATGTATAAAATGAAGCTGTATCACAACCACTTTGGGCACATGTACACATCGCTGTATCCCAGGCCATGATCACTCATATTTGGTGCAGAATAAATCTCTTTAAATATTTTATAAAGTTTGGCTTTTTTAAGTCAACACAGGAGTAAAACTCTTAAAAAACCAATTTCTGTCTTAGCTTCATAGCTTTTGGAGGCCAGGATATGAAAGGATTAGAATGCCGGGAGATGAGAAGTGAGGGCCGGCGAGGGGAGGTGGGAGCGGGGTGCTAGCGGCCCCTGTGCCCTGGGTGGATGGCAGTAATACAGAATGTGTTGAAAACCACTGAAATGCAACCTGTGTGAGCTCTTGTGAGCGGGGGGGTGGGGAGCAGCAAGGGTCACACTCCAGGGGTTCACAAAGAGGACAGTGCTCAAACTGAGCAAGTCATGTCACTAGGAATTGTAGAGGTAGAATTGTGGAGCAAGATTCCCTGAAGGAGGCACAAAACCTACCTTATCTGCCAAACTGCATTCGGGAGCCACAGATTGCTTTATCTGGAAGAAAAGAGCAAAGTTGCTGCTGGGCCATACCGCTGCAGCAGACAATATTCCATTTGTGTAGGGAGGCTGTGGAGACGCCAAGCCCCGCGGCTCACCCAAGAGCAGCCATCACTCGCTTCACCTCCATCTAATGCATCTTTCTCAATGCTGGGTTTCTTTTTCAAATGGTAAAACCGGAATTCCGGTCCATATGGTGGACTGAGCTAGTGGAAAAAAAATCCCACTTTTTCGAAAGCATGAACATTCTGGATAACATTTAAGAATGGAATGTTTTAAAAATATTCCTGAGTACAAATGGGAGAAACTTCTTAGGCATATTTTAAACAAAGCCAGAACTGGATACCAGAGTCATAAGCAGAAGCAAAACCAGAGAGGACATTGAGCCTTTGTGCTCATCTGAGGCCTCAGGGCTAGATGTCAGCTTTGAACTCCTGTAA
Organism: Plecturocebus donacophilus; assembly: GCA_004027715.1. NCBI lineage: Eukaryota > Metazoa > Chordata > Mammalia > Primates > Pitheciidae > Plecturocebus > Plecturocebus donacophilus. The sequence goes on from PVKP010001142.1 coordinate 34,997, forward strand.
GTGTGATGGTCCCCTGAGTATGGAAGAAGATGGGACACTGAACTGTGGGATTTTCCTGTTTAAATCTGAGAGCCATGAAAGGCTATTCAGTCTCTAGAGCTAAGACAAGAAGCTAAGCCACCCATCCTTTGGGCTCAGGGACACAGTGTGAGAGGGTTGGAAGGAGATTGGGTGGAGATCTCCGTGGGTGGAAGGAGATTCACTCCTTAGAAATCAGAACATCAAGTCCCACCCTGTATGAGTGGATCCAAGATGGCCCTGTCTAGATAAGGCCCTACCCAAACTGAGAACTTATCAGCAAAGCTGGTTCAGACCTGACCTCACCCTATAAGAATAAACATCTTTAAATATTTTATAAAATTTGGCTTTGTAAGTCAACACAGGAGTAAAACTGTTAAAAAAAAAAAAAAAAAATTCTGCCTTAGCTTCATAGCTTTTGGAAGCCAGGATATGAAAGGATTAGAATGCCGGGAGATGAGAAGTGAGGGCCGGCGAGGGGAGGTGGGGGCGGGGTGATTCACAACGCATGGCACCATAGAACATCTGTGGAAAACAATTTCACTTGGATGAGCTCACAGTCAAAAATTACAAACTTCTGGCTGGGTGCGGTGGCTCATGCCTGTAGTCCCAGCACTTTGGGAGGCCGAGGTGGGTGGATCACCTGAGGTCAGGAGTTTATCAGCCTGGCCAACATGGCAAAACCCATCTCTATAAAAAATACAAAAATATTATCCAGGCATAGTGGTGAGCACCTGTAATCCCAGCTACTTGGGAGGCTGAGGCAGGAGAATTGCTTGAACCTGGGAGGCGGAGGTTGCAGTGACCCGAGATGGTGCCACTGGATTCCAGCCTGGGCAGCAGAGCAAGATTCTGTCTCAAAAAAAAAAAAAAAAAAAAAAATTACAAACTTCACAAGGCAATGAGTAGCCATAAAGAAAGTCAGAAGATGCAACAAATGACAGAGGCTGCTTCTTGAGAACTTCTGATCATGCAGAAATCATAAAAGGAATGCATCCTAACAAAGCTAACATTTATTGAGCACCTACCTAATATAAAGTGCTATGCTGATTGCTTCACATTTGTGATTTCATCTGTTGCTCAGAGTAACCCCAGAGTAGGCTTTACTATCATACTTTACAAGAGGAGATTGAGGCACAGGGAGATTAAGTAACCCACCCAAGATCACACAGCCAGTGGTGTCAGGATGCAAACCAGACAGCCTGACTCCAGAACCTCCTCCTTTATTTAACACTTGACACTAAACTTCTTCTCCAATAGGATCCCTAAGACAAGATCTAATAAAAAAGAGCAGACCAAATAAAATAGAATCATAGGAAAAAAATGCTTAATGAAAAGATTAAATAACAGATTGACCAGAATTGAGAGAATTAGCAAATTTGGAAGATAGATTTGGAAAAATTACCTAAAATAGGGCATGGAGTGATTAAAACAAGAGGAAAATAAAATGTTTGGAAGATAAATGAAGGAGCTCCCACATTTATTTAATAGAAGTAGCAGAAAGGGTGAATATAGACAGCAGGAGATAGATATTTGAAAAACAAAGAAGAAGTTTTTCAGAATTAAATGTTAAAATTCACATTAAGGTATCCATTTGATCTTTGGCAATCTGACATTATTAGTCATCCTGGCATTTATTAACAATGTAATCTATTGCAAATTACTAACTTCTCGGAGACTTAGTTTCCTCTATCATAAAAAGGGAATCATGATAATTATTTCAAAGGTTTCCTTTGAAAATTAAATGATATTTTATGTTTAAAAAGTACTTAGCCCAGGTTAAAATATACAGGAGCATTCAATAATTGCTCATGCATTAAATTAGTATTTATTTAAATAATAAATATTTTCCTATTATAATTGTATTTTGTATATGTTTTCACTCCAGTATTATCTGTTCTTTTGGCAAAGTTTTCTGAAAATGAAGAGACTTATTAGAATGCAACTGCTTCATTACTGGGAGTAATACTATCTTGACTCATAAGTTACACCATCTTGACATAGAAGACAGTGACTGTTTAATAAAGGTCGGGCCTCAGTCGGGCATGATAGCTCGTGCCTGTAATTCCAGCACTTCGGGAGGCTGAGGTGGGTGCATCACCTGAGGTCAGGAGTTCGAAACGAGCCTGGCCAACATGGTGAAACGCCATCTCTACTAAAAATACAAAAAAAAAAAAAAATAGCAATGTATAGGGGCATATGCCTATGATCTCAGCTACTCAGGAGGCTGAGGCAGGAGAATTGCTTGGACCTGGGAGGCGGAGGTTGCAGTGAGCTGAGATTACACCTTTACACTCCAGCCTGGACACCAAGAGTGAAACTCCATCTCAAAATAAATAGATAGATAGATAGATAGATAGACAGACAGACAAATAAGTAAAAGGTTTGGGTTTGAAAATATAAAAAGCACTGAACATTTTGCTATATGGTAATATCTACATATAATTTTTAAACAAAAAAATCCACTTTGTAATCATCTAAGACATATGTCTACAATTAATTTAGTTTTTGAAGAATATATAAATATATGCAAAAGTAAAAAATATTAGCTCAGTAAACTGTACCTTTTCCTTAATAAATTTTTAACCTCAAACTTCATGTTTGAACTAGTATTACGCCAAACCTAAAAAGTGCTAACATATGAACATCTTATAGCTCCATCTAGTGTCAAAGTCTTATTAATACAACCTGCTTTACTAGGAATAAGCATCTAAATCTTAGCTATATAGAGAATCCATCCATCATTTGGAAGGGGCCACACCTGCAATACTAGGTTAGAAGTCCTGTGTCTCCGTTAACATCATGCTCTGTACACATTTCAAAACAATTACCTGTGGAGTTCATGTGCTTTTTTCCCACACATGCCTATTTCCACTGTCCTGGACAGGTAGGAACCCAGTCTCTTTCATCTCTGTGGTCACCATGCTGTAGGCAGTGCCTGGAACAAACAGGTGCTAAGTAAATCTGAAGGGACAGGAGTAGAAATATGAAAAATTTCATAGAATTACACTGCCATTCAAAAGGAAAATTTTTGATGTCCAAAGTGATTGTCTTACATGATAGAGGTGGATCCTTACAAAGAATAACAAAAATCTCTGGCAGTGAATCTACACAAAATCATTTTTATGTAACTTGGCCTTAATTGACACTTTCAGCAATTTGTTATTGATGGCCTGATAGTGTGGCTGTCAAGGGTCTTCATTCACACATGCACAAAAAAAAAGCCTCACATTAGTATGGCACTTTAGAGAGGGGAATAGAGGTTAGAAATATGCAATTATAGCATTTGTCCAACCAGAAGCACATGCATGTCTCAGCTCTCTAGGTATGTTACCTTAAAGAGGAACACCCGACTTCAATGAGGAGTAACTCACTCTGCTTGCTTCCTTGATTTGTTTGGTTTGCAGGAGTCGGAATTGGTTTCTTAATTATAAATTGAACAGTCTCTGACATTTCAACAAAGTAGAGTTAAAAATTGATATTTTCATTGCTTGTGAGAAGTTGCCAGCTACTGGTGATAAGGGTTCTTATATTTTCTACTTATTTTATAACCAAGAGCCTGTTAGTCATCAACAACTTCCCGAAATGGGGTAAAGCCACTTAACCGTAGTCTCCTTGCGTAACCACAGAATTTTGGTGAGAACAGTCACAGGCACTACAAAGACAAAATAAATACAATTTTTTAAAATCAACATTTTATTTCACAGAAGTTTTAGGACAAATCAGCAGTCTATTCCTGCCTCTGCCTCAAATTGAAGGTCATACACCATCACTTCTTAATTTCTCTTAGGCCTGAGTTTAGACAGGTCTCAATCTTGACTACTGAGTGGGCTCTGAACCCTTCCCCAAGCTCTGATGTCAGCAGCAAAGGGAAGGACATGGGGATTACCACGAAAATCTCAATAAAATAAGCTATTTTATAAAATTTGTCAATAAATCATAGAACAAGGCATTTTAGTTTTGAATGTTTTGTTTGTTTTATTCTTGATAGGCAAGTAAAGACATGGAAGGGTTGAGCAAAGATGGCTTATCAAAATAACATACACTATCCTTCCATACATATGTCTTGAGTTCTAGTCTCTATCCTCAAATTCATCTTTGGGCTCATTTGCTGCTGGAAAGTAAAGAAATTCATATTAAGTCAAGATACCATTTTTCATCTATTTGAGTAGATCAGATTATTTTTAAACTGTCAGTACCCAATAGCTTGGCAAGGATGTGGGAAGTGTACATTTATGTAAACTTTTTAGAGGGTAAAAAGTTCATTCTCTTTGATCTGCCAACTACATTCTGAGGATTTGTCCCAAGAACAAATATGGAAAGAAAGACATTACAAGCATTTTCATTATGCCATTTATTTACAGTAGCAAAGTTCTGGAAATAAACTAAATGCTCAAAAATAGGATAATTGCTAAATAAGTTATGATATATCCACATGCTGAAGCATCAGGTAGTCATTAAAAATGTGTGGAAGAATGTTTAAAGAAATAGAAAAATTCCACAATATGAAAGTGAAGACCAAACACCGGGCACATATTTATAAAGTATGGTAATGTGGTCAGTAGAGAAATCTGAGAATTATCACTATGGGTAATTTGATTTTCTCTTTGGGGTTTACATATTTGTATAATAAAAATGTACATCTGTTATAACCCGAAAAAAAAACAGTAAAAGTTGTACACAAAAAAATTAGTCATGTGTTGGATAAAGTCATGAGCCTGAATGAAAAAACAGGAATATCCATTGTTCTTCCAAAAGAACCATGACTCTACAACTGCAACTCAGCCGTCATAACAAGGGCCAGTCAAGTGTCATCACTGTTCAGAATCCAGGTGATGAGATCACGTGAATCTACTTCAGATTTTATTTTCATAATAGCTTATGAATAGCCCTAGTGGATTCCTCTGCACCAGGACTAGGTTAGGCAATTACAATCTAGCCTAGATTAGACTAATCTAGACTAATGATTAAGACAATTAGTGATTGTCTTACATGACAGAGGTGCCTCCTTACAAAGAATAACAAAAATCTCTGGCTGTGAAGCTATACAAAATCATTTTTATGTAACTTGGCATTAATTGAGGCTTTATGCTGACAAACAGCAAAAATAGTAGGCACACAGCTGTGGCAAGACATTACGATTAAAGTTACTGAAAGAAAGTGCAGCACGCATAGAGTGTTTCAGTGACCTGAGGTCTGCAGTGTCACCACGACACATGGTGGGTAGTGCAGGCAGGACGAGGGTGAGGACATAACTAGAGAGATGCTACAAAAAGAATGTAGTTCAAGTTTGGGTATATTCAGTAGATTATTGGTAGGCTTTTCCTTTTAAGTATTTTAAGTATGCTGATGCTTCAATCCAAATCTGTGTTTTAGAAGTGTGTGTGTGTGTGTGTGTGTGTAATCTGGAAAATGAAATAAAAAGAAAAGGAACTGAAAGCAGAGCTACCAGTCTGAAAATTTTGCAGTAGTGCAGAATTTAGAAAAATAAAAAGATCTAAAATAGGAATGGAGAAAAGTAAATAGATGAGAGAGGCATTGTGGAGAGGCATTGAGAGAGGACAGGGCTTGGTAATGAAACTGAAGCAGAAAGAGACTGATGGGGCAAGGTGACTGCTCATGCTGTGATGACGCAGTCAGCATGAACCTTGGATGTTTTGATCATTGCAGTTTATGTGAATGGAAAAAGTCCTGCAGACTCTAACAAGTGACAACATGCCACCTCCACTCATAGCTTATCATAGCTACAAGGATTCCTTAGAGCCCTAGAGGACATGGGTTCTTCCCAATAGGTGCAGCTACCTCTGCATTAAGTACAAGGTCAGAAGAGCAGAGGCATGGTTAATCTGAAGGATTCTTTTTTAAATACTGGGTTTAGAATTTTGAAACCTATATGTTTTTTAAAGAAGCAATTTTTGACTTGGCCAAAAAAAATAATTTATTATATTTATAAGTTTTATTATTGTTGTTGCTGCTGCTGCTGTTTTACTAAGTGACATGCGAAACAGACATCCTCAACTCTTTCCTGAGCCTTGCGGGGTGAGGGGGACAGGGTGGGGGTTCAGCTGGGCTAGACAGAAAGAGGCTGATGGATAAGAGTGATGGTGAGTCATCACCCTACAGAGAAGCCACTTGTGACCTCCGACAAAGGGCAATCAATCATTTAGGCAAAGTGTCTATGTTTTCTGATCTTTGACTTGTGTAAGCTGTATCTCACGTCTCATAGTTCTCTCTTATATCTACAATGGAAATGTTCATTGGCTTAAACAAATTTCAGAGTTGGCATTTCTTTTGAAAGCATAATATTTCCCATTACTTGGAAATGCTACTAAAATCTATTGAAGATTTAAAGTATAACTGGTGGCTCTATTTTATGGTGATGGCTCTCACCTGTAATCCCAGCATTTTGGGAGGCCAAGGTCGTAGCATTGCTTGAGTCTGGGAGGTGGAGGCCGCAATAAGCCATGATCGTGCCACTGCACCCAAGCAAGACCCTGTCTCAAAAATAAATAAATGTATAATAAATAAAAATAAATTTAAACATAGAATTGGGTAAATACATAGCTACAGCTGGGCGCAGTGGCTCTCACCTGTAATCGCAGCACTTTGGGAAGCAAAGGTGGGTAGATTGCTTGAGCCCAAGAGTTTGAGACCAGCCCAGTCAATGTGACGAAACCCCATCTCTACAAAAAAAAAAAAATAAATAAAAAACAGCCCAGCATAGTGGCACACGCCTTCAATTCCAGCTTCTAGAGAGACTGAGGTGGGAGAATCACGTGAGCCTGGGAAACTGAGGCTTCAGTGAGCTGTGAGTGCATCACTGTGGTCCAGCCTGGGCGACAGAGCAAGACCCTGTCTCAATATACATAACTACAGCATCTTAAGGATTGAAGTTAACTTTAGCAGACCAAAACTTTATAAAAGACAGTTTTAAAATAGTAGTGCTTTGTATACAGAGAAGGCTGAAAAAAATTGATGTATATTGACTAAAGATGTGATGCTCTGACCGCAGAACTACTTAAAAACTATTAGGAAGACTGTTTAGGCTTCATCCTGCCCTCTCTGATTATCTTTCTAAAATCTGCAAGTATATCCCTTCTTTCTGCAGCTAGAGGTGGGCTTTCCTGGCTTTCCTATCTTTAAAAAGGTAAAGTGTTTCTTTCCCTAAGTTGTAAACTATTAGCTTTTCAGACTTTGCAGGAAACTGATTTAATTTTCTCATTTGTCTCTTCTTGATAAATTATAGGCTGGGATACAAACCGCAATAATACTCTTAATCTTCTTGTGAAAAAAAAAATCTGTTAGGAATAACAAAGTCATTTTGTGACTTTTGTTGACTTTTCTTTTGCTTTTGACTCTGTGGACAAAATTCTGTTGAGGCTGCATTCCTGAGTCCAAAGCAAACCTCAGGATATTCAATAATACCCGTAACTTTAATCTTTCTGAGTGTGCAGATTATTAGAAATGTCTTTTGATAGCTTTGATGAATGGTCTCCAAACTTTCTTATTTAGTCTTTATCAGCAAATATATTTATTTATTTTTGTTTGCTATTAAATTATCTACATATGCTACTATATGCACATATACATCAGGAGACTTACGCAAAATTAGAAATTTCAAAAAGACAAGCTAAAAATACAATACTTTGAGAATAACTTTAACTTTTTTTTTTTTTTTTTTTTTTTGAGACAGAGTCTCACACTAAAACCCAGGCTGGAGTGCAGTGGCGTCATCTCTGCTCACTGCAATCTCCGCCTCCCAAGTTCAAGCAATTCTCCTGCCTCAGACTCCTGAGTAGCTGGGACTACAGGCGTGCATCATCACGCCCAGCTAATTTTTTTGTATTTTTAGTAGAGACAGTGTTTCGCCATGTTGGCAAGGATGGTCTTGATCTCCTGACCTCGTGATCCAAAGTGCTGGGATTATAGGTGTGAGCCACTGAACTCGTCCCTAACTTTTTATAATGATAAAATATAATTATTTATTAACAAGATTTATTTTAATTTCATCAACATTATATTTAATAAGACAAATATGATGAATTATGCTTCATTATTGTTGCAAACCTTGTTTAATACTTTGCAACATTGTGATTAGATGTCTGTTTCTCAATGAGATTTACTTCTCTCCTTGTTTGTAAAAGCTGTCAGAATTGTAAAAAAGAAAAAAAAACTCTGCATTTTCAAAATTACAACACCCATGTTTCAATCCATCTACCAATTTTGTAAAGGCTTTTGATAAAATTGTGTTCACAGATTTTTTTCTTCCCTGAAGTCTGCATAGGTAGAAATGTTAAGAGCCAAGGCCTGGACTGATTTTGCTTCTTTTCTGTTATTTTGTATCCAGCAGCCACAGGCTATCTTTATGAAGAGGGTCCTATTTTCAGAATCACCCATACTTCAATATAGAAAACAGTTGCTTCTGTAATTCTGACCTTTCATGGACTACAGTTCCCACTGGGGCAATGCACTTCTTTCCACTAAGAAGCCTGCTTTCTGCGCCAGCTTGTGTACACAGAGCACTTTGAAGTTGGCATTTGTGACAGCCGCATTTCCAAACTGCCACCTTCTTCCCTGGTTTTCCTGCCAGAGAACAATAAGCCTGGTCCCCGCAGCTGTTAATGTCTCCTGCTTTGTCTGTGAGTGCCAGTGAAGACTGGCCATCTCTTGGAAAGGCACCCATCCCAGTCCCAGGTCCTCTGCCTTGGCTGGAGCCTGGATGAGTGAAACCCTCAAACCCAAGCTGTGATTCACAAATAACTCTGGGATGGCTTCTTCACCCTGGAAGGTGGCTTTATTTCAGATGAACTCTGGCTGGGGAAGAAGAGGCCCTGGGTTACTTTAAGGACATTGGAGTGTGTGCTAAGAAGTGGCCACATCCTTGATTTCTTTTCCCCTTTTGCTTTCTCTTTCCCTTCAAAGCACAAGTCTGTCCTAAAAGGCCATGAAAAGCTCTCTCCCGCATGATCCACCCCCTGCTCACTATTCTGCCTGTCTTTCACACCTGTGGGTCGGGGAATATGGCAGTGACTGTGGCCAGGATGTCCTTAGCACTGAAGCAATGCTAACGCAAGGCGCCCAGTGCTGAGCTTTGCTAATCGCTTCAAAACTGAAGCCAGCTCTGGCACAGTGCTCTTCTGAAGTTGCTCTAAACTGTGGCCAGAGCCGCCACACCAAGCTGGTACCAGGAGAGCTGCCTGGGGCATGAATCTAACTTTAGACTTTTTGTGAGAACAAGGAGAACTCCGCCTCTAGATCCAAAAGAGAACTACCCAGCTAAACCCAACTAGTTAATCCCCTGGACGGCTCCGTAAACACGCAGCAGCCTCTCATCCTCCTGCTGCAGACTCGCTGCCCCACTTTTAAATGCCGGAGGTGTTAATGTTGAAGGGGCTAGGAGATGTGAGTGGTCAAGGACTCAACATAAAAGTCCCCAATTTTCCTACTCTCCCTAAACCTTTGCGGCATCATGGGAAGCAAATGGAACTGGCTTCTCTCTGGCTTTGCTGTGGCATAAGGTGTCCAAGGAAAAGCTTCTTGCTCTTCCTTTTCTGCTCTTTTGCTGAGACAAGGATTTGCCTTTGCCAGTGGAAAGAGATTCCATCTGTAGCTAGATCATTTGTTTTTATCAAGAAAATGTGTTAATAGTTGATAAGGAATCCTATGAAAATATAAAATCATAAGTAGCCAAAATATAGATGAAGAGGCTCTCTTATCACAAACTAGGTATGCTTTAAATAGATAAATGACCCTCCTATCGGATGTCTGCTGGGAAGAAGAACTAGAGGTCTATTTTTAAATCCAAGTCATCATTTTCGTCAGAGGTTCCCCAACTTTTAACTAGCATAAAGATATTAATTCTACATAACACACTAATTTATTCAATTTCCCTAGAAACAGTTCTTTATGCCGGTTTATTTCAGAAGAAGGTACACCAAGAAGGAACATTAACAATAAAAGTTATGTGATACTTTATTGAATTTATTTTATGTATTCAAAGAAAATATTCTGCCATATTCACTTTAAGGTTTTTCAAATATTAAAATAATCCATGCCATTTACTGTGGAGTTTTGGTGGCTTTAGTTGCCCTTTCCTTTGGGCACTGCAACAGGCTCCAATTTCTGAAGAAAATCCTGGAGGCATCCAAGGATGTGCCCTCATCCCGCCTCCATGTGGACGGGAGGCAGCTTCTGTCCAGAACCTGTGTTTCTGTGTGGCACAAGTTGTCAGCCCAGCCCACTGGCTGCCAGTGAACACACACGGCTCTGCCCTGAGCTGGCACTGTGGGCAGCCACCTTTTAGGCATTGTCACGTATACAACCTGGAATCACTGCTGTGCAATGCAAATCAAAATCGGGGTGCGAAACAATATTTTTGTAATATTACTTAAAAAGCAGGTAAGCTATTCCTTCATTTGAGTCTTCTAAAAATCCCTCTCTCCAGTAATCCAGACAAACATGGAGCTCTGTCCCTGGACCATGTTCTTTTGAGCTCCCTGGACTTGTTTTCATGAAATTACCGACTGGCAGACATTGAGGAACATTATGAACAAGAACCTGTGGTAACTGCTCACTGTTTACTACCAGGATGTTGCTAATTGCATTGCACTTGTTAATTACATTGTACATCTTCCTGGGAGATCCCACAAGAAATTTTCTTTTGAGTCTGGGTCAGAAATGAATGTTCTTCCCTCAAGCAACTAATTAAAATTATTTGTTTTAATTTTATGGCCACATTGAAGCATGTACCTGCTTTCTTCTTTGATGGATTGCCAGAAAACAGAGTCAAATATAAAATCACCTTCTATAATTTATGGTTTTAAATTTTTTCTATGTTTATTTCTAATTTTTATGTGAAAATTTTATCTTAATTCCTTCCCATCCCTTCTACTTTCAGATTTTTTTCTGCATTCCTCTTCCACTCAATTCAAATGGACTTTTGTCTCATTTTTATCTATTTAAGATACCTTAAAACCTTTAAAATAGGGAAATGAATAAATAAACAGTAATATCTGGTACTTTCAATGAGTTATTTCTCAGACGCAAATGAAATTCTCTTTTTTCCTGAATTTATATACCAAGAAATAGAACGTGATTATATAATTTTATGGAATTGGAACACTTATATAGAATATTGTTCTGAACAAATCCACTAATTAATCCTGAAAGCACCATTTCATAAAATATTGAAAGTAGGGCCACAACGCCAAGGTCACAGACAACAGAAAGACAAAGACAATGGTTTAGGGCTCCAGTGCTCGGGGAAAATAACACATACTTTTTTCAGAGCTGCAAGCCACAGCTGATGGTTTCCATGCGTAGTGGTGGCAGCGTGACCCCTAAAAGATACATCCAAGCAGAACCTCAGACTGTGACCTTATTTGGAATGGGCCTTTTCAGATGTAATTAAGGTAAGAATCTAGAGATGAAATCATCCTGAAATAGGACGGACCCCTAAATCCAATGGTAAGAATCTTTATAAAAGAAAAGGAAACGGCACGGGGACACCCAGAGGAGAAAGCCACATGAAGACAGAAGCAGAAACAAGGGGCAGCCACAGCACGGAGCGCTGAGGCCTGCCGGCCACCACCAGAAGCTGGGAGAGCAGAAGGGAACAGACTCTCTCTCAGAGCCCACCGAAGGCACCAAACCCGGAGATACCTGGATTTTGGACTTCTGGCCTCCAGAACTGTGAGAGAATGAATTTCTGTTGTTTTAAGCCACCTGCTTTGTGGTATTTTGTCACAGCAGCCCTAGGAATCTAATGTACCACCTTAGGTCTGAAGATTGAAATTCGTATTAATTCATGTTTAAAGTTTTGGAACCTTCCTCTGTGAATTTAACTCTCGGCTCCTAATGGTCAGGTGTGGGGGCTCACATCCATAATCCTAGCACTTTGGGAGGGCGAGGTGGGAGAATTGCTTGAGGCCAAGCATTCAAGACCAACCTGCCATCATAGTAAGACTTCATCTCAAAAAAATAAATAAATAAAATGTAAAATAAATAAATAACGCATCTGTGGTACAAGTAAAAAAAACATCCCAAGCACAAATCACTCATTATTTGTCATAGTAAATGGAAAGTGCTTGTACATTAGCCTAAAGATTTTAACTTTCCAGAATTCCATACACTCTTCACCATCACATATTTATATGTAGCAAATACAGGATTGTATAATATACAACAGTATGAAAAGGTGACTAACTACAACTCATGGGAGCACGATTTCTCAGTTTCATACAGGTTATGCCAAACATTACAGAACCCTTCAAAGCATAGTCATCAACATTCTGCGTATGTCATTAAAGTAGATCTTTTAAACATTTTTAAGACATGGCAAGCAAAGCTATCTTCCTCAGCACTGCCTATGGAGATGGCAGCCATCTTCTCCGTGGCATCATGGCTGTGCTCGGGTCCCTCGCGAAGCCCAAGATTGTCAAAAAGAGGACCAAGAAGTCCATCAGGCGCTAATCAGACCCACATGTCAAAATTAAGTGTAACTGACGGGAAACCCAGAGGCATTGACAACATGGTTCGTAGAAACTTCAAGGCCCAGATCTTGATGCCCAACACTGGTTATCAGAGCAACAACACCAACAACAGCACATGCTGCTGCCTGTGGCTTCTGGAAGTTCCTGGTCCACAATGTCAAGGAGCTGGAAGTGCTGCTGATGTACCACAAATCTTACTGTGCTGTGATCACTCACAATTTTTTCTTCCAGAACTGAAAAGCCACATGGAAAGAGCCACCCTCCTGGCCATCAGAGTCACCAACCCCAATGCCAGGTTGTGCGGCAAAGAAAATGAAGAGACAGCAAATGTGCACGTTGCGTTTCAATAAAACCATCATAAAAACTGAAAAATAAAATATGGCAGGCAAAGATGATAATGAGCTACCGCATAGTTTCCAGGAAACAGAAAAAGGGTGAGAGACTATACTAGGGTAAGAGAACTCAGAACAAATAATAATATAAGACAAAACCTAAATGACTATTACACAGCAATGAAAGAAGTTTATATTACTGTTCAGGAGATACTTGTTTTTTTCTATTAGGAAATAAGTAAAAGTGATTCCATAAAAGTAATTAGAAAAGCAGTTTAAAAATGAAACATGACTGGGCATGGTGGCTCATACCTGAAATCTCAGCACTTTGGGAAGCCAAAGTGGGTGGATCATTTGATGACAGGAGTTCGAGACTAGCCTGGGCAACATGGGGACATTCCATCTTTACTAAAAATACAAACATTAGCCAGGTGTAGTAAAACATATCTGTAATTTCAGCTACTCAGGAGTCTGAGGTAGAAGGATCATATAAGCCCAGATGTTTGAGGCTGCAGTGAGCTGAGATCACATCACTGCATACCAGCCTGGGCAATAGGAGTAAGACCCTGCACCGAGAGGAGGAGAGGAGAGGAGGGAAGGGGGGGGAGAGGAGGGGAGAGGAGGGAAGAGGAGGGAAGGGGGGAGGGGGTAAAGAAAATAAAATGTGATGTTTACTGTGTTTATTATAAAAAAAATCTGAGTGTTCTTTTCACTCTATTGATATTAACCCTGGTCAAATAAAGAAAAGAATATCCACATATGTAGAAATTGATTTGCAATACCTAATTTCACCAGAGGATGGTAGAATAGAGTCAAAATAAATGAAAAAGGGCTAGTTTATTTTTCTCCCAGGAGTTCACAATAAAGTTAAATGATATGTCTAATTTGTAGGACTGTCAAAATCTCTTTATTCGAAAGTAGAATTTAGAGGGCAAGATGATTGGCTGGTTGGTTTATTTGCTTGTTAGTCTGTTTTGTTTGCAGTAGGAAAAGAGAGTGGGGAGAATTTCACTCTGGGGGATAAACTAACATAGAAGCTCCTTGCCACGTCAAATCAAGATAACAGGAAACTAAGCCTCTGAGAGAACCCATGAGCTTATTAGAAAAACAGTTTAAAAACAAACTGAGTTGATTTGTAAGGACTTTACAAAAGCTGGAGAGAAAAGAACTAATTACCCAACTGCAACCTTGCATTCAAAAGCCTTTAAGGTTGGGAGGATTCTTAGCGAGGGCCCGGGGTTGCTCAGCAGGAAAGAGAAGCGTTTTTTCCCTATGAATGAAAGTTCCCAGTGTATATCCTGCTAGGCATCTTGTCTCCCTCACCATCACTCTTCCTTTCCCATCTCATTCACCCTTCTACACAGAGGCAAGTGATTTAGAAGATCTTCAAAGGGAACTCTGGCTGCTACAGTTCATTTTCAAACACTAACTGAGCACCTGCTATATGCGGGCTACCAGATCCTGGGGTTTCAAAGATAGAGAAGACCTGGTCTCTGCCCTTGAGAACTTAAAAAAATAGGAGTCAAGAGGCACTGCCTACCTCTCAATTCTTCCATCCTGTAGGCTGTCTCACAAATGGTCTCCCAGTTACCACATACACAGGCACTCTGACCTTGAGAAATCTTTGACTCAGTGCCAAGCCCCTCTTCAAAGGCTCTGACACCTAATTGTTTCCTTCTACCTGAGTTCTTGAGCCTGGGTTGCCTGGAGCATGTATCTGAGATTCTTTTGGTCTCTTCTGCTCCAGACGGCCTCCCCAAATTACAAACTCCCTGCCTTTGCTGACCTCTGAGGCTTGACCATCTTCCTAGCCCAGCCCTACTTCCCTTAGACCTCACTCCTTGCCCTGCATTTAATATCCTCTGTTGCCCCAGCAATAACCTCGTCCTGCTCTTGGACTTGAGGATGTCTGCTGGGCGGGCTCCTTAGGGCTGGTGTGGGTAGAAAACCACCTCAAAGCAACCTACACAGGCAAAGGTGAAAGTCAATTATCCATGCAGACTACAAATATTTACACCATAACTCAGCATAATTCTGTACGGCATTGTTTCTTTGTGTCAGCATAGACAAAATGTAAGGCATCAGAACCTGCCTTTTGCATTCTCAATTCTTGGAAATGATCCAACAGAGATTAAGGGAAAAGTTCTGAGTTTCGGATTCCAAATCTACTATTTACCTACTGATGACCTTGGATAAATTACTTCACATCTCTGAGCCTCAGTTTCCTCAGATATAAACCAAATTAAGAATAATACCTACCTACCTCATAGCTTTGTTGTGAGGAGCAAATGAAATAATATACGTTAAGGTCTTAGCATGGTACTTGGCACAGAGTAACTTTTCAATAAATGTTAGGATAAAATGATCATGACAGCATGGGAAAGTAATTTTCTAATCACTTAAGAAATCTGGAAGTATTAGCATTACAAATTTTGATTGCTTTTTTTGTATTCTAAAAACTTCAAGTGGCAAATATGTGAAATATTCAATTAAAAAGAACCAGTTTTCAGATCTGATTAGTCAATCCCCAGTTCCTATGAGGCTGCTTATTCAAGCTTCTCCCTTTTAGATTGTTTCCCTTTTGCCACTTGCATTTTTAATTGCATTTTCTTTTTACTATAGACTTAAAAGAAATACACCAATTTTGTTTGTTTGTTTGAGACAGCGTCTCACTCTGTCACCCAGGCTGGAGTGCAGTGGTGAGATCTCTGCTCACAGCAACCTCCACCTCCCAGGATCAAGCGAGCCTCCTGAGTATCTGGGATTACAGGTGTGCACCACCACGCCCAGCTAATTTTTATATTTTAAGTAGAGATGGGGTCTTGCCATGTTGGCCAGGCTAGTCTCAAACTCCTGGCCTCAAGTGATCCTCCCACCTCAGCTTCCCAAAGTGCTGGGATTACAGGTGTGAGCCATTGCACTCAGCTGAAATATATCAAATTTTTTTTAAAATGTTAAAGTAGAAATAGGTGTAAAATGAAAAGTAAACTTTTCCCTCCCACCCCAGACTTATTTTTTTCCCGGAAATAATCACTCTCTCTTTTATCAAATTCTTAGCAATCACTCAAGCTTCTGAACATATTTTTTCACACAAAGAAGATCATACTATAATACTTCTGTGCTTCTTGATTTTTCATCTAACACAATAACATGTTGTATAACAAAACTTAAAGATCTACCACATTATTTTCAATGGCTACATAGTAGGCCTTTGCTTAAATGTAACATGCTTTAAGGCATTCTCCTACTGATAGGCATTTATTTATGACTCTTGTTAATATAATAACAATGTTTTATACACTTATGCACAATGTTTTATACACACTTTGGCAAGAATATGTGTATGACAAATTTCTATAAATGATAACAATTAAGTCAAAGGTCAATGCATTTTTTAATGTGAGTAGATATTACTGCCAAACTGTCCCCCAACGCCCTGAGGTAGCACCAAATTGCGCTCCTCTCTCTCTGCAGGGCGTGAGAGTATCTGCTTGCCTGCAACCTTCCACTATATACAGTATCCAAGTTTTAAATTGTTTTGATCTGATAGGTACAAAAAATTCTTTGCCTTTTTAGATTTTCATTTTCTTTGTCATTTTATTTTTCATTTTGTAAATTACAAATGAAACTAAGCATTTTCTTCTTCACGTATTTATTAGCCATCTATGTTTATAAACCATATGGAAAATGTTTGCCCATTTTTCTATTATTTTTCTTATGAATTTGTGTCTTTCCATATTAGAGGAATTAACCCAGGCCTGCCATATGTCATGTGATACAGTATTACAACTTAAAATAGTTATGTCACTAATTACATATTCATATCTATATATGAGATATATAGCTGTTCCATCTATATAGCCTAAAAGAGAAAAATAAAATGACAAAATTAAAACTAATTTTAAAGTTGTAGTAAATATCATTCTAACATTTGATTATTTTACTTAATAAAATAAGCAATATCAACTAGTTAATCATTTATTTGCCATATTTACCCACTCCTTTGAGTGACTCACAGATATAGTTAATAGTATTTCAGTCTTTATATCATTTTACAAAAATTCACTGTATAAGAGATCAGGCCATATGTGCCTTGCCTACAGAACTAAGTTTGGAAACTTACCTCTTTATTGCATTACCTATAATTATTTCATGGTGAGTGTTTAAAGTCATCAAGATATTTGATTAAATAATTCTAGAGGAAACCAGTATATACTACAAAGTGTTGACAGTAGTGATAGGAAGCAAAATGATCATATTTTTTGTAAACACTGATGGTTAATAAATGCTAACACTAGAAAAAAAAATCATCATTTTATGATTCTTAAAAATCCCTATTTTTCTAATGAGTAATGCCCCAATTAGGCCAAATAAAAGTTTCTGATAGATTGAAATTATATCTTAGCATTCTTTATAGGCCCCATATCTAATAATTTTTCATAAACATTTCAGACTAAATATGAAATTAACAGACATTTATTACTACCTTGAGAGTCATCTAGTTAACACCGTATATTGAGTCTTAAATAAAAATCAGTAATTTCAGGATAAATACATATATTCTCCATATCTAACGATTCCTGCTATGTCTCTGATTTGCCCTGCCTTCACATATACATCCCTTATTCCTATAGAATCATATTATATTTAATCCATTTAGAGAATGGATTTAAGAAAATCCACTTTAGAGATTTTCTTATCTATGTATTGTTTCCAGTTGGCTAAACATAGCTAGTAGTTACTAAACTATTGATCATTTGCAGTAGTATATTTTGAGAAAATAAATATAAGTATAGGAAAAATTATAGACCAAAAAATGTTAAAAGTCAAGATCAACACTATCCAACAATACCACGGAGTCCCATGTCCTTGGAGCTTGAGGGTGCCCTAATCATGATGAAATGGTTCTAAAGTAGGCTAAAATGGTTTTAGAGATCATCTGCTTACAAAAGTGCAGACAGAGATGATTCTGCTATCCTTAAGTTTCTCTTGCTCCACATATGCCTGGATTTGTGAGAATAACATGACTTAGAAGACTGTGCAGATCCAGGACTCTGAGAGTGAGGAGAGGCCCTCCGCAGGAGGTTTCGGGAAATGGCCCTCTGGAGATTCTTCATGGAAGGCCCTGCAGCCATGGTGATCACCCAGGGATGGTCCAGGGCCTGGCCAGCTGACATACGATGACCAGCCTCCAAAATCAGTAGTTTGTCTATAAAGTCCTTTGCTGAGTGGGAAATGCTTGGCCAAGGCTGAGAATAAAAATAGTTAAGTTAGAATAAATAAATAAAATAAAAATATACACAAATACAAAGAAACCTATTCTTAATTACATAGACTAATGCCTATCAAATCCAAAAAACTTTTTCAAATAAGCAATTTGAATACTGTGTCATTAATATATAGAGGACCTAAACATCCACTTTTCAGAGAGGAAAAGAAAAAAAAAAAAAACTTTCACAGAAGAAAAAGACAAACACAGATACAGAAATTCTCTTCCAAACTCTTTGTCCAATGAATGAGAAAACCTCAGAAATCTGTCCATTGTGCTGTGGTTGTCAGTATGAGTTTTTCCTAACAGTAAGAGAATCAAAGGTGAACCTAAGTAGATAGGGACCATTTTCTATCAATATCCATGTGAGATTTAAAATATATAATATATATGTTTTTAGGCCAGGCACTATGGTTCACATTTGTAATCCCAGCAACTCAGGAGGCCAAGGCAGAAGGATCACTTGAGGCCAAGAGTTCAAGACCAGCCAGAGCAACATAACAAGACTCTGTCGCTACAAAAGATTTAAAAAAAATACGCTAGCTTGACGCATACCTGTAGTTCCAGCTACTCAGAAAGCAGAGGTGAGAAGATGGCTTGAGCCCAGGAAGTTTGGGGCTGCGGTGAGCTATGATCACGCCACTGCCCTCCAACCTGCTGGGTGACAGAGCGAGAACTTGTCTCTCAAAAGAGAAAACAATGTGTTTAATACCAGTGTCTGTCCTTGTCAGCTGGCTAATATGGTTATAAGACTCCTTTTTTGTATTGCTCCCCAAAAGAAGATTACTATAAATCAGTGGAATATAATTAGATAAGACTATATGATTCACAACTCATTGATGAGAATTCTTGTAATTTATCATTAATATTAAAATTCTAACACCAAACTTTTCTCACTATTTGATTTCAATGATTTAAAAGTTGCACTTGATAAATTAAGTTTGTACTACAGGGAGAAAAAAAAAAACATAAACTAAGAACTTATTTATGCAAAATTCAAACTTTCAGTCCAAGTCTCTCACGTTAATAGTAACACTAACAAAAATAATGAACATATATATAGCACTGACTCTGTAAATACTAGCATATGAAAATAGTCTCAGCACCGAAATCTATTCCCTTATTTGATCTTCGCAACAACCCCGTTAGGTAAATACCTCCATGATTACTACTTCACAAGTGCAGAAACTGAGATACAGAAAAACGTTTTGAATGTCCAAATTTACACAGTTAGTAAACAGCAGAGCTGGTAGTGGAATCCAGCCAGTCTTGCTCCAGATCGTGGGATTTTTTGTTTGTTTGCTGTTGTTGTTTTTTTAGAGAGATCTCACTCTTTTACCCAGCAGACTGAGTGCAGTGCTGTGATCACAGCTCACTGCAGCCTCAAATTCCTGGGCTCAAAAGATCCTCCTGCTTCAGCCTCTCAAGTGGCTAGGACTGTAGGCACATGCCACTATGCCCATCTAAATTTTTTCTAAAAAATGTTTTGTTTTTTTTTAATAGAGATTGGGTCATGTTATGTTGTCCAGGCTGGCCTTGAACCCTTATTGAGGAAATGTACATCAGTGAAGTAAACAGTGGATGCAAACAGGATTTCTCTGAGACCCCCTATCAGCCTTATCCTGAACTAGGAAAGAATAACTCTTAGGAAGTATCTGACACTATTGAAATTCTAACAGGGAAACTGTTACCACCAGATTCCAGCTGTTCTTTCTGAGAGCTGCTACCTGAGAGACTTCATCTGCATAACAAGACAGCCTTTGATTACCTGCCTTTTCTCCTCTCTCCCTCCCATAAGCTGTCTCCGAACTCCAAGTCTTTGTTTGTTTCTGTACAATATAAAAACTTCCATCGTTTGGCCCCTCTTTAAGTCCCATCTTTTGTGTGGCTCCGGTGCACAGAAATAAATTCATATACATTTTCTCCTGTTAATCTGCCTATTGTCAGTTTGCTTTATAGATTCAAATTATATTCAGAGGAAGGGAAGGAAATTTCCCTTCCCCCTACAATAGTCACCTGGTTTTAAATAAAGTTGGTACAATTAGCAATTACTAGGCTTAACAATAGGTGCTAAATATATAATAATATGATGACAAACGGAAACATGATAATATACTTTTCTGAGTCTACCACTATATGATTACTTGGTATTACGGACTGAATATTTTATTCTCAAAATTCTCTGTTAAAGCCCTAACCCCAGTGTGGCTATATTTGGAGATGAGGCCTCTAGAGACATAATTTAGCCCCCTAGCCTGTGGTACTATATTATGGCAGCCTGCACTGACTAAGACACTTGGTGAAATCAAAAGAAATGTTAATATGCTGGACATCTGACAGACATGGGAAAAGAAATCCAGATAATGTAAATCCAGTACCTTATTACAAGCAGCCATACTCCTCCGTGGTGTATGTTGTTAGTACTCTGGGGCTACAGGCAGGCATTTCCTCAAGAAACATGAGGTGCCTTGCAATTTTCACCATGGAGATGCTGTTAGTGCTCCATCTAGACCCTGGGCCCCTCCTTCCTGTATGCATGCACACACCCCTCTTTTGAAGTGCTTTGCTTCTAAAACCCAGCCCCTTGCTCTTTTTCAGCAGAATGCCCTGGTGCTCATGGAGTCACTTTGACTTGACCTCAGAGGGCCTGAGAATTTACCACCATTACCAACCCCAGTGACATGCAGCTAGGTGTGGTGTGGAAAACCCCGCTCATCGACCTCTGGAAAATGCTGAGAAGTATTAACGTCTCCCCTGCTGAATAAGGCCTACCCTCTGTGGCCTGGACCTCTTCACCTTCCTTGTCCTGCTCCCTTCACTTCCTTACCTGTCTCCCCAGGAGTCTATCCATAATAAATCCCTTGCACATGACTCCTCTTCTCAGGGTTGCTTCTGGGGAAACTGACCCTAGGAACTCTCTGAATTAAACCTAACAAAAGGACTTTTTAACAGAAAATATTTTATATTGTTTGTTATTCTTTCACATTAAAAAGTAATTATGATATCTAGTCCAAATATGTCCCCAATGGACCACACCCCCAATATCACACTCTGTGTAGTTCCTCCCTGCATGAATCATGGCTGGCGTAGGACTCAGTAACCAACAGAATGGGGCAGCTGTGGAGCTCTGCTGTTTTCAAGTTTAGGCTTGAAGAGAACTGGCAACTTCCATAGCTCCCTATTGGAATATCCCCTTCCCTCAGCTGCCATGTAAGAAATCTGGCTGCCCTGCTGGAGAAAGGACATGAACAAACCTGTGGAGGAAAAGAGAGCCAGAGACGCATAGAGAGAATAAGAAAGAAAGGCCTAGGCGTCCCAGTGATCTAGTTGAACCCAGATTCCAGCCATCCCCACCAAGATGCCAGACGTTTGAGTGTGGCCCTCGTGGATACTCCATCCCAGTCAAGCCCCCAGATGACTCCACCCAACATCACGTGGCACAGAAGAGTCACAAGCTGAGTCTCATCAACCACAGATTCATGAGTCATAAAAAAGTGATGACTGTTTTAAGCCAGTAGGTTTGGGGATGGTTTGCTATGCAGTGGTAGATAACCAAAACAGAAATATATATTCTTTGTAAACAAAGCAAAAACAGAAATACAAAGATATTCAAGCTATAAAGAAAGCCAGAATGATCCAAATCACCACACCAGGAGACAAGCCCTGTGAACATTCTATTGTATTTCCTTCTAGCCTTTTCCCATGCAAACATTTCCCACATGCATATGATCATAGTGTATACATAGTTTATATCCTGCTTTTATTCCACTTGGCAGTATATTGCGAAAATTTTCCATTGTCATTACAATTTTTAAATGTGCATAAATTGGGAACTATTATACTCTATCATATGGATGATCTGTAATTTATTCAAACATTCTCTCAGGACTCTTTCAATTTTTTACTTTTGTAAATGTAGCTCAGATTAGTACTCTTACACTGAAACCTTTGCTGCATCTGGGATTACTCTCTTAGATTCTTACAAATTGAATTATTGGATCAAAATACATAAATTTTTTAAAGTTCTTGATACAGTTTGGCTGTGTGTCCCCACCCAAATCTCATCTCGAATTGCAATCCCCGTAGTCCCCATGTGTCTGGAGGGGACCAAGTGGGGGTGACTGGATCACGGGGGTGGTTTCCTCCATGTTATTTTCATGATAGTGAGTTCTCATGAAACCTGACGGTTCTATAAAGGGCTCTTTCCCCTTTTCTCTCCTGTCTCTCCTGTTACCATGTGAGAAGGTCCAAGCTTGATTCCCCTTGGCCTTTCGACTTGATTGTAAATTTCCTGAGGCCTCCCCAGCCTTGCAGAAGTGTGAGACAATTACATCTTTTTTTAATATAAATTACCCAGTCATGGATATTTCTTTATATCAGTGTGAAAATGAACTAATACAGTTCTAGATTCATATTTTCAAACTACTTTCCAAGAAACCTGTGACAATTTGTCCTTTACTAGTACTGAGTGAGAGGACTCATCTCTCAGTACTCTTCACAGCATTGAGTAGAATTTAGTTTTTTTTTTTATCTTTATGAATTTGAAAGACATTTTTGTGTTCATTTCCATTTCTTTGGTCATTAGTGAGGGTGGATATTTTTCATACTTTTAATAATCAGTGGTATTGCATTGTCCGTGAATTTTCCCCATCCTTTTCTATTTCCTGTGTGAGTTTTAGTTCTCATTTATCAATTTGTATGAGTTTGTAAAAACATACACGTACAATAAGGTACTAAACGTCTGTCAGACTGTAGAATACATATTTAAATTTGTCATTTAACTTTAATTTTGCTTAAAGATGTTGCTGTAGATATACATGTTATATTTTAAATAGGTAGAAGCAAATATCAATATTTTATGAGAAATTAAAAGTCAAATAAATTTGCTCATTTGCTGTATATGAAATGAATTTCCTATTTTGTCAAGCTTCCCAGAACAAGCATTGGCGACTTTCCTTTCCTACCCAAAACAACAAAAAGTTAACACATTCATGAACACTGGGAGTTTCAAGTTTAATCAGTGGATAAATATTTTACACAAGCTGTGAGGTTAAACATTTCGCTGAGAAAACACATTTCACAAAAAGGGCTTGGATCACCAAGATTTAAGGCAGAAAAATCTCTCACCAAACACCCAAGCGTCACGCTGAGCTTCTGTGAAAACATTAGTCTAGTCAGCCAGCTCAGGCTCCGCACAGATTGAAGAAAAAAGCTGCAGACAAACTCATTTATCTACTTGATGGTCAGTGTTACGTGCTAACCACAGGCAGCTAGTAATCGAGGCCCTTGCTATCTGGAGACCAATGGCTCTCAGTCAGGGGCGATTCTGCCCCACAGGGAACATTTTACAATGTCTGCAGACATTTGTGGATGCCACAACTGGGGGAGGTGCATTACTGGTATTTGGGGTAGAGGCCTGGGATGCTGCTAGACATCCTACAGCACACAGGACAACAACCCCAAACCCCAATAATCATCCAGTCTTAAATGTCAAACGTGGTAAGGTAGAGAAACCCCACTGTAAGACAACACAATAGGAATAAAATAAGGCTCTCTTACCTCTCCAGTATAATTATATTTGCCTTTCAGAATCTTCCTGTAAAGCCTTGTCTGGCTTTCATCATCAAAAGGCAGGAATCCGCTAAGTAAAACATATGTGATCACACCAAGAGCCCACATGTCCACTGCACTGGTATAAGGCTTCCTTAGCAAAACCTCAGGAGCTATGTACTCTGGGGTCCCACAGAATGTCTTCATCGTCCAGTCACCACTTTTGTTCCCAGAGTGTGCCAAACCAAAATCTGTAATTAATATTTCTGACTCCGCACCTGGATGATAGTATAAGAGATTTTCAGGCTTTAGGTTCCTGTGAGTTATTCGCAGCGTATGCAAATACCTAATCCCATCAGCAACCATCCGGAGGATCCTGACAGCATCCCACTCTGTAAAGGAGCCCTGAGCAATGAGTCGATCAAAAAGCTCCCCTCCAGTAGCCAGCTCCATCACCATGTAAACTCGATCCTCAGCCTCAAAGATCTCTATGAGCTGGACTATGTAACGATGGCTAACCCGCCGCAGTACACTCAGCTCAGACACACACGCTTCTCTACCTTGTCTATCTCTGGTTTCCATCACTTTTATTGCAAAAGGTTTCTTGGTGGTCTTCTGCTCTACCCTGACAACCCTGCTGAAACTGCCTGTCCCAATGAGAGCCTTGATGTCGTATCTGTTGGGAAGAAAAACCAAACATGTTATCACCAGAAGCAATGATTCTCAAAATTATTTAAGCCCATGCTTCATATAATCTCTTCTATCTTCCTATTCCTCCCACTGGATTTCTTTGCTTATTATTACTTGCGTTTATTATTTTTCAAAGGTGCCCCAAATCCTGTTCTGAAATGGAGGAAAATGATATAAAGGCAATATGTTAGTAGAAAGACAATCTTAATATAATAACTACCATTTATTATATAGTTATTATGTGCCAACAATTTTTAAAAATCTTATCCCTACTAAAACACTGCTGGGTAATATAATAACATCCCCTCCTTTCAAATAAGGAGATTAAGACTTAAAAAGAAGAAAAGTGAGTTCTTGAAGCCACACAGATCATGGTTGGAAAGGATGGGATTCAAATCCAGCCCCATTCAAATGCATTTCACAAAAAAATGTTTCAAGAATTTTAAGACGCCCCCCCTACCAATTTCTTTCCTTTCTCTAGCCTTTGTCTTCAACAACAAACAAGTCAAGTTGGGGAGAATAAAGTAGAAGCTTACTCCTACTTATAATTTCTCAAAAGACAGAGGATCCCGTATCAGGAGACGGGGAATAAACAGTATGTTTCTTTGGGTTGTTTGATTGTGAGCTCAGCCCCAGGCACATCTTGTACACAATAGCTGTCAATAAGGAAGAAGTAAATGCAGCTGTGCTATTAAAAGAGCAGGTTTCAGAGGTCTGGTGGGGCTAGTGTTAGGGTGACCTTGCAGCCAGCAGCTTCTCACAGTCTCCCTCCATCCTCTCTCCTGCACTTGCAATCTCTAGGCAGTAAAAGAATTTTAACGTGGAATATATGTCAATAATTTGTAAACCAATTATCCCGCAAAAAGGCAAGAACACACGTTTACCTGTATAACAAACATGCACATCTTGCACGTGTACCCCTGAACGTAAAATAAAAGTTGAAGAAAAAAAAAAGGCCAGGAAATCAGCTCAGATTTCAAATGCTAGGGATCTTAAGCTTTAATTATCTGTGTTAGCATCTACTAAAATGTAAGAATCTGATCGGGGCGGTGGCTCATCCTGTAATCCCAGCATTTTGAGAGGCTGAAGTGGGAAGATTGTTTGAGCCTAGGAGTTTGAGACCAGCCTGGGCAACAAAGTGAGACCCCTTCTCTACAGTAAATTTAAAAATTAGCCAATCATGGTGCACAGTTGTAGCCCCAGCTACTCAGGGGCCTGAGGCAGAAGGATCCCTTGATCCCAGGAAATTTGAGGTTGTGGTGAGCTGTGATCAGGCCACTGTACTCCAGCCTGGGTGACAGAGTGAGACCTCTGTTTCAAAGACTAAAAACAAAAATTAAAAAGGAATCCTACGAAATTTAACCCTCTACTTAATATTTACGACATGTTGAGAAAATGCTTGACTTAAAATCACAATTTTAAAGCTGGGAAGAAATATTAAAGTTGAGTATTTAACCCAACTTCTTGTTTTACCAATGAGGAAGTTTGAAGAACACATTAGTCAACTGGCTGTTTACGTTGTAGAGTCAGGATTAGAACACAGGTCTCCTTACCTGTGCCGTAATTTAGTGCTGTTTCTTTTCTTTTCTTTTTTGAGATGGAGTCTCGCTCTGTTACCCAGGCTGAAATACAGTGTCGTGATCTTGGCTCCTCTGCCTCCCGGGTTCAAGTGATTCTCTCCTGAGTAGATGGGATTACAGGTGCACTGCACCACGCCAAGCTAATTTTTGTATTTTTGTTTGTTTATTTGTTTGTTTTAGTAAAGACAGGGTTTCACCATGTTGGCCAGGCTAGTCTCGAACTCCTGACCTCAAGTGATTTGCCCTTCTCGGCCTCCCAAAGTGCTGGGATTACAAGCATGAGCCACCGCGCCCAGACTTCATTTTCATAAAACCTCTCCTGGCTAAGGATGACAGAGACTGCAATGTACTCAAAGGGGGTACATTCCAGGGAGAAGGCAAGTTTTTATATCATATATTCAATACCAAAGATTCAAATGCAAATACCAACCTATGCTTTAAATAGTCTTACTTCTTTTGTTGAGCTTATTTTTCCTGTAACTTTTTTTTTTTTTTTTTTTGGTCTTCTTGTTTGTTCCTTATATTCCTGTGTGTACTGAATAAAAATGACATTTGGCTGTACCAGATTACAGAAAACAGCTTTGTTCTCCACAGAGCATTTAATTTTCCGGCCAATTACCTTATCAAAACAGATAGCAATTTAGTAATCTTAAATAGATTCTTTCCCCTTTTCCCTTTCCAACTCTGCTTTTTTATTCACATGCATTCCCAGTGTGATTTTGAAGATAATCACAGGCATTTCAAATTCTATTGCTCTGTAGACCAACCAAGTTTTATATTAACTCTATTGTGGATGAAAGCACTTTGCAAATGCTAATTTATCACCATGCCCTCAAAGCTGCCATCAAACTCATTTGTTCACAGAATTAATTATATCAAACAAACTACCATTTCTGAGAATTACACTCTTTTGCTCAAATAAAAGAAGCTGTATTCAATACTGTTAAGGGGGCTTCATATTTCCAATATTTGCAAAAAAAACACTAGTAATTTGGCATTGGAGGAAACAGTACACTTTAAGCCAAGATTTAGAGTGGTGTAAATAAATGCCCCAGATTGTTATTTAGTTTGTCCCATAACAAATTCTCAGAGCTGCAGCCTTACTCGTGAGTCCCCAATAGCCATGAATGGTGACCATCTTTATGATTTACGTGGTTATAACTTGTAAAGCGCCTAGTACAAAGGAGTAACAGTAAACATTGAACAAAAGAATCATTCACTGGATACATATTATTCCTGAATCATCGTATATATTTTGAAAACATTAAGTAAGGATCACATCGAGCAGGGAAGAATGCATTTATAAGATCTTTCCATTTCCTTCAGTTTTACCCCTCCACTCCCTTAAAAGAGTAGCCTCAAAGTCAATCTAGTAGGTGAGGCAATTTCATATCATCCCAGAGACTACGTAAATTGGAAATATTACTTTAACCTCAACTGCAATTATACAAACTGGGAATTTTTGAATATAGATTAAAGATTTGAAACAGGGAAATAATAGTATCACAATCTGTTTGAGAGAAGCAATTGTAATAAACTCCTAACAAGAAAATAAATATACTTATATTTAAATTCTATCATCTCTTTTCTGCAAAAGGTAGAGATGAAATCCCAACAGAGAAGCAATATGGCTGTATTCTAGTCCCAATTCTACCATTAACTTGGACAAGTCACTTAACCTTTGGGGATGCAGCTACTCATTGGTTAAAGATGAGCCTTGAGTTAAAGTCTCTGAAGCCCTTGAAATGTTGAAATCCTCTGCTTCTGTGATTGCTTTACAATCTATGGGGCTGGGTCTACCCCGGGGATTGGGAATTAGGAAGGCGAATAAAGACTAGACCAGACTGGCATCATTTCTCTGGTTAGAGATGACCAGAAATGCCATTTAACCCATTCAGTCTTGACAAGACCCTGTACCTACTCAGATTCAGTTCAGTCATATTAGCTGGCCTCGTTCTTCTCTAAGCTTGGCAGCTACTGGACTAATCCTCCAGGAGTCATTGTACTGAAAGTTCTCAAGGAGGCCAGGAAATGACTCTGCATAGATTCTGGACAGAGCACTGTGATGAAATCAGTATGCAATTCTAGGACCAGAAGTGCCCTGGCAAGCCCTCTGAGCCACCAATTATTGTGTCTCCCCAAACACACCGAGGAAAAGGGGATTCTGTGATTTACTTGGCCAACATGTCCAACATGATGTACTCTGAGGAAATTATTTCTCAGGCCAACCAATCTGCAATCTACATAGAGTCCGCTAGGACTTACTTGTACTTCATGAAGGCAATAATCAGCATTGCACTAATATCTGCATAAGGACTGGTGCCATGCACTGTGCATAATTTACATGTATTAATTTAGTTATGCTCACACAGTCTGATGAGATACTCCCATTTTACAGAGACAGAAACTAAGGAAAGAGAAAAGCTATGTTCTAAATGGTACATGACAGAAGAGATGGGACTGGATCTCAAGTCTAGCTGGCTCAAAGGCCCATCTCTAGTCCACTCACTGTAATCTCAATTTTTAGAATTTAATAGAAGATCCTTCACACACCAGGTCTAGCGAGACCCAGCCCCAAGATATTGGTGGCAAAGCCGTTTTCTGCCACTGGTGCTGGAGGTTGGCAGGCAGTCCTCTCACGACCGCATCCACCACCTCTGAAGATAGGAATTCCTTCCCGTTTTTGCTGCTGCTCCTGCTCTCTTTTTCCCATGCTCTACAGTCTCTGCTCAGAGATGTCAGAGAAATGGTTTTGGGCATTTATGCAACATAGTGAGGAAGGCTTATCCCAGACTACTGCAATAGGGGTCAAGGCTTCTGCAACAGGGGACAGAATGGACGCTTGGAACAAAAGGCGAGAAAGTGTTTAAGCGCTGGCGTGAGCTAGTGGAAAAGAACGGGAGAGGGTTAGAGAGAGGTGGTCAGTGCGGTCTGTGTTCGCTACCTGGCCCTTCGGGAAGTTAGGCTCCTACCCTCCCGCAGAGACTGAAAGACAATGGCCCTAATTCTCTTGATGATTCCATTTCAAAGGGATGGCTCCCAGGTGCTTGAAAAAGACACCTTTGGGTTGTAGAAGTTTTACAAAGGGGCAGAGAAAGAGGGAGATGCGTGGCCTATCATCCAAAAGAACCCTGTCCAAAACGGAGTCAAGCTGAAGAAACTGAGGTGGTCTTGGCCAGGGGGTTATCTTTGTCAGCCCAGCCCCAGGCCAGTTTCTCACTTGGCGCTTTACCTGGCAAGGACGCGGGGGTCGAACTTGGCTTGGAAGCGAGCCACCTGCATCCTCTGCGCCGCCTGGGCCGCCGCCTGGGGCCCGGGCCCCGCGCCTCCGACGCCGCCCCGGCTTTGACCCTCGTGCTCGGCCCTGGCCAGCGCGGGCGGCCACGGGACCACCTTCCTGCTGGCGCCGCACCCCATACCCGCAACACGCCGGCGCTCACCGGACCCGGGCCCTCGGGGAGCAGCCAGCCTGTTCCTCCGCGCCTTACCCTGCGAGGGGCGGGACCTGGGGAAGAAACCCCGCGGAGGGGTCGTGGTCAGGACAGCCCCCCGGGACACCCCCCCGGGACACCCCCCCGGGACGCCTGGACCGCCGCTGGCCCCTGTCTGTGTGTGCGATCCGACGTGATGAGAGCGGTCAGCCAGCAGGCAGAGCCTGCGCCTCGTTCTCCGGGCTTCGCTTTCTGCATCTCTAATCTGAGGAAGTGAACATGTAAAATTATACGATTCTATAAAGGATATCGTCCCTTTAAAGAACTTTTGGCTGAGCTTAAATCCGCATGACATGAACATTAAATATATATATATATTTCTAAGAGCTTATAATACTGAAAATATAACATCACTGCCTTCTATGGCGTCAAACAGTTGACAAAGGCCTGTGTCTGGCACTCATGACCTTCATCCTCTGGGTAATCCCTCCAAGACAGAAAAACTCAGGGCCACAATAGATGTCTAGAACCCAGATGGACACCCTAAGCAAATACAGGAGAAAACCTGTGAAAATAGATGTGTGTGTGTGTGTGTGTGTGTGTGTGTGTGTGTAAACATATAGTATACAGTAACTTTACATTTTCTATATAGTTCATTCTTGTATTATTCATATATATTATACATGTATGTGAATGCGTATGTATATATTATACACAGTATTATATTTATAAATATTTATTATTTTGATAAATATATATTGATTATATCAGTATATTGAGATTTCACTGATATTTGTCAATTATATTCATACACACACACACACACACACACACACACATATAAATGATGTGTGGGAAATGAAATCCACTCAGGATCAAGCGAGTCAAGATCACGTGCCTCAAAAGTTGTAGAACCAGAACTGGAGGCTGTTTCCCAATTTCCAGCCCATTGCTACTTCAATTTGTGTGATTTCCTTTCTAATTTCATTTAATTTGTAGTTTGGTTTAACAGGGAGAGTCTGTGATGAATAAATTAGTCATGATTTTCCCAGAGTTATATTTTGATGGAAAATTTAAAATATGGCTTGCATATAGCTGAGGGAAAATGAGTTCATCCTGCAAAGAGCGCATAACTACCATATAAAGGAAATGTCTTCCGAAAGATCCCTCAGAATTCTCCAACTACTAGGAAACAAAGAAAGGTTTATTTTAAGCAGGTAAACAACTCATTCTTATATGTCTTGAGCTTTTGAACTAATTTGCAGAATAGGCTATATATTAGGTTGGTGCAAAAGTAATTGTGGTTTTGCTATTAAAAGTAAAGGCAAGGCCAGGCACAGTGTGTCACGCCTGTAATCCCAGCACTTTGGGAGGCCAAGGCAGGTGGATTGCCTGAGGTCTGGAGTTCCAGACCATCCTGGCCAACATGGTGAAACCTCAGCTCTACTAAAAATAGAAACGTTCGCCGAGCATGGTGCCTGTACTCCCAGGTACTTTGGAGGCTGAGGCAGGAGAATTCCTTGAACCTGGGAGGCCGAGGTTGCAGTGAGCCGAGACTGCACCACTACACTCCAGTCTGCATGACAGAGCGAGACTCCATCTCAACAACAACAACAAAAAGTGAAGGTAAAGGCTGCAATTACTTTTGCAGCAACCTACAGCACAAACAGAATGGAAGAGAGAAGAAAAAGGAACAAACTGAAGTCCGATGTTAAGGTACTACTTAAAAAACCACAATTTTTTCCTCAGAGAGCTTGTTGTAAGAATTGTTTGCATAGGGGTCGCCCAGCAAATAGGAAGCATCTGCTATAAAACCTAAACCTGGGCAGCAGTGAAGGCGTCAGATACTTCCACGAGGCAGGCAGCCTCTGCCTGTCCGCCTCCGCCCAGCAGTGAGGGCCTTCACAACAGGCTGCAGCAACTGCTGTCCTGGCTGCAGCTGGCCACACAGCAGGGAATGCTTTGTCCCCAGCCCTCCCCCTTCCCCCGCTCCCTGCAAGCCTGAACCGTGCTCTTTGAAAACTGGAAAACACAGTCGCTGATTTAAAAGCCCTTTAAAAATGAAGACAATGGAACCACTGATGAGTTCTCTTTTGGAAAGCCCCAACTATTAACTAGAAGTGTTGTTGATGTAAATACTTTGCCTGGAGACAAAATTTAAGTACCTGTGCATTCGAAACTTTTATGTTCAAGGACTTTCACTGAGCTTTGAAATATTAAAATGGTCATAAGTACATCTTTTGAAAAATATCCAAATACATAGACTCTCCTGCATGTGTATCTCTTTATTGTGTATAATTCCTTGATTATATGGAAACCGCTCAAGCATTGTTCGGGACCATTTGCTATTTACCAATTAAGTAACTTTTTATAGTTGTTTAAATTATATATATTTAACTTAATTAAAGCAATAAAATGTTAAAATAGCTCTAGACTTAAGGCCAGCTTTAAATAAAGTTTTATTTTTATATCAATGTGTTTAGTGCTTATAAGTGGCTACCTGTGACACATAAAGCAACTGAATAAATGGAAATGGTTTTGTGATGTGGTGTTTATTATAAACCGTAATTAGACTGGACTTCCTTCTAAACAAAAAAAACTGCCATTTATTGCCCAAAAGTAACAAATTCTTACTAGTCAGCTGCAACATTCATAACAATGTGTAGTACACAGCTCCCATCACTTGGTACCAGATTCTACCGTAAGCCCAGTTTTTAAAAAGAAGAATTAGGAGGGCACAAAGAGTTAACTCTCAGAGCCTGTCCTGGGTAAGCGAGATTCTGAAACTATAGAAACTTCCTAGAATAACTCTCTGACTTATATTTCGTACATCGATTTAATTAAGTGGCTTGGTTTATGAGAAATATTCTTCACAAAGTATAATTCAACCCCCAAAGAATATTCTACTGTAGGGATTTAAGGAACTATGCCGAATCAAAAAATCATTGCAGATTTAGACTAACACTTACGGAAAACTCATTTCTTTCTTTCATGAACAATATTGGTGGATAATATGGAATCGAATACAATCGTGATCTTCTGTCATCAGATTTTTTTTATACTCCATTAACATAAAGAGCACAAAACAAGTAACTAACACCCTAAAGAGTGATACACCGGGAAGCTCTACAATACTATATCCTTCTTATTCTTACAGCTAAGAAAGAATTTTACCAGTAAAATGAAGAATTTGCTTCATTTAGAAATTAGTTCTGCTTGAAATAGCTTCATTGTTGTTGCTTTTCACATTTTAATTCTCTTTAGATCCCCCCCTACTGGGATTAATTTTCTCTAAAGTGTTCTCTTGCCATAAACATCAGTTTGAAGGTATACATCTTATCAGCTTCCTTTTCCCCAAGGTGCAGGATCTGTGTTTATAATGACAACTGGCATGGGGTTCTCTTAAGACAATTTCACATACACCATGACGTGTGACACCAACAATGCAAAGCTACTCTCATGGTTTTCTTCCCATAAACAAATAATAATGAGCCTCTAAGTAGGATGTCTTTGTGTAAAACTCGGAAATGGTGGGCACTTTCCTGCTACCCAGCCAAACTATTTCGCACTATCACAACACCTTGCAAAAATAGGACTGCAGTAACTCAGACAAGTTAGTAATAAATTTTGAATTACTGAGAATATTTTTGTTACTGCACTAATGAATAATTCATGTGAACTTGCATATCTGTATATTTAGCACCAAAGAAAGAATATTTAGCTTTTGTAGAATTTCAAGTTTTGTAAGTTTTATTTGTCTTGTAACTACAAAAAAGAAGCTAAATATTAGTATATAGTAATAAGTGATAGAAAAAAACTCTACTGTCCAGTAAAAACACAATTTTCACTTTGTTATAGTAGTGACTCAAGGAAGTCTCCAGCCATGACAGGAAATGAAGTTTTCTTATTTTAGCGCAAAAATTTAAAAAGATAAAGTGAGAGAGTATTTCACTATATTTTAGCTGATTTGCCTAAAGGATTTCTGCCTTTTCAAGTTGGCAATTTGCATCCAAAGCTTTCAAAAAGGATGGCTAGAAATATGTTTAGTTACATGGCAAAATAGTTACAATATGTTGCAAGGTTAAAAAAAAAAAAAAAGCCTACATAGCATGATCTCATTTTTAAACTCATTGATAAAATAAGTTCCCATGGTGAGGAACAGAGGCCTCCAGCTGACAGAGAGCAAAGAACTCAGGCCTGCTGACAACTATGGGCATGATCCTGGGAACCTATTCTCAACCTCAGCCATGCCTTGAGACGCCTGCAACTCTGGCTGGGAGCCTGATGGCAACCTCCAGAGACAGCTCTGAGAAGAGGCTTTTCAGGTTCAAGTCTCGGTATACCACTTACCAGTCCTGTGACTTTAGGAAAGAGATTTAACCTCTCTGTCTTCTCAGTTTTCTTATCTGTGAAATTGAAATAATAATAACACAAATGTCATAGGGTTTTTGGGAATCGTTTAATTCTTTTATTTTTTAAGACAAAGTCTCTTTCTGTCACCCAGGCTGGAGTACAATGATATGATCCCAACTCACCACAGCCTTGACCTCCAGTCTCAAGCAATTCTCCCACCTCAGCCTCCTGAGTAGCTGGGACTACAGGTACACACCATTATACCTGACTAATTTTGTTTTTGTTTTTTTTGTTTTGGTACAGATAAGGTCTTGCTATGTTGCCCAGGCTGAAAATAATTTAATTCATGTGAAGCACTTTTATCAGCACTTGGAATATTATAAATGCTCAGAAATATTAGCTTATATAAGCGAATGGTCCTAGATGCAATGGCTCACATCTATAATCCCAACATTTTAGGAGGCTGAGACGGGGATCATTTGAGGTTGAGAGTTTGAGACCAGCCTAAGCACATAGAGAGACTCTGTCTCCACAAAAAATTTGCCTGGTATGGTGGTATGCACCTGTAGTCACAGCTTAGGTAGGAGGATCCCTTGAACTCAGGAATTTGAAGTGGCAGTGAGCTAAGGATCATACCACTTCAGTCCAGCCTGGATGACAGAGCAAGACTCTGTCTCGAAAATAAATAAATAAACGGCTTCAAGGGGTTGCATTAGTTATCTATTGCTGCATAACAAACTGCCCCAAAATTTTACAGTTTTAAAACTACAAGCATTTATTTTCTCACATTTTCTGTAGATTGAGTATCTGACAGGGTAGATCTGGCTCAGGATTTCAGGAGGAAGGCTGCAGCCAAGCTGTGTGATGAGGCTACAGTCATCACAAGGCTTGACAGGAACTGAATCCCTTTCCAAGCGCATGCACGTGACTGTCAGCAGGCCTCAGTTCCCAGCTGGCTGTTGGCAGAAGGCTGCCACTCCTCACCATGTGGGCTTCTCCACAGGCTGCCTGAGTGTCCTTGCAGTATGACAGCTGGCGTCTTCCATGGCCAGTGAGGAGTGAGTGTACCCCAGCAAATGAGCAGGAGAGTACACAAACAGAAGTTCGGTCTCTCCTAACTCCATCTCGGAAGTGGCATGCCATCACTTTTGCCACGTTATCGGTCACTCAGAGCAACTCTTGTCAATGTGGGAGGAAATTCCACAGGGGTGTGACTACCAGGAGGTGGGGATTTGGAGGAGCCGTCATGGAAGCTGGCTTCTATTGTCATGGAACTGGGACTGAAGAGTGAAATTTCACGATGAAGAGGAATTTTTTTTTTTTGAGACAGGGTCTCACTATGTTGGTCAGGCTGGTCTCTAACTCTTGGGCTCAAGTGATCCTCCCACCCCCCAAAGTGCTGGGATTATTGTTGTGAGCCACAGCACCTAGACCAAAGAGGAATTTTGAAAGTCAAAGACAATCTAAAGATGGACATTATGCTTGGGAAACTGCAGGCTGTCTATCATCAGAGCTATTTTATTAATTTTATTTTATTTCTTTTTTGAGATGGAAAGGCTGGAGTGCAATGGCATGATCTCAGCTTACTGCAACCTCCGCCTCCTGGGTTCAAGCAATTCTTCTGCCTCAGCCTCCCAAGTAGCTGGGACTACAGGCAGCCACCATCATGTCCAGCCAATTTTTTTTTTTAATAGAGACGGGTTTTCACCATGTTAGCCAGGATGGTCTTGATCTCCTGACCTCATGATCTGCTCACCTCAGCCTCCTAAAGTGCTGGGATTACAGGTGTGAGCTACCACGCCCAGCCCACCAGAGCTGTTTAAGCAGCCTGGATAGCACTTGGCCTTACTGAGAAAAAGGATACTCAAGCACAAGGGTGATTGGACTTGAACCTTCAGATCTCTTCCAAGCCTGGGCTTCTGTGACTTTTTCTTTCTTTCTTTTTTTTGAGACAAAGTCTTGCTCTGTCACTCAGTGCAGTGGCATGCTCTCGGCTCACTGCAATCTCCACCTTCTTGGTTCAAGGGATACTCCTGCCTCAGCTTCCCGAGTAGCTGGGACTACAGGTATGCACCACCACGCCCGGCTAATTTTTGTATTTTTTTTTTTTTTTTTCTGAGTTTTCTGCCCAAACTCAGAGACGGATTTCAAAGCTCAGACTCGGGAGCCCACGATCAATTGTGTTCCCCATAATAGGAGGTTTGCAAGACACAATTCTCATGGATGCCATAGATACCAAGTGTTCAATGCAATTATTATTAAAAAAAAATTGAATATCTAAACTATTTTCAAATAAACATTTTAACAAATGAAAATCAATTCTTCACTTTTATTTGAAGAATTTTTGCATAATTTTCATAAACATTTCAAAACTAATTTCTAATTTAAATAAATCAACATTTCTTAACTATTTACTGAAATGTACCCTAACTTTCCTTGCTGCAATGTTTAAGATAAGATTTTTAAAAGTTAATAGGGAAAAGAACCTTGGTTCTTGTTTAATTTGTAGATTCTATGCATTTTCACAACCTATGCAAGATACTTATCATATATCTACAATTCCCACACAATTCTTTCTTTCCAGGGAAATAGCTTTTTCTTCCTAAAATACCATCAATTGCAGGTTTGACCATGTTTTTCTCTCCAACTGTTATTCTGTGACCAATTTTCTTTCTGCAACATTTTGGAGAAACCTGCTGTGGATTGAAATTGGAGGCCACAGTTTCCTTCCAAACATTCCTCAGAATGTAGGACACAGCCCTACTGCCCAAGAGGAGACCTTGGTCAAGCTGAAGCCAATTGTGAAAGGCTTCAAGACCTGATTATCTTCACCCTACTACCAACTTGTTTGGTGTCCACATTTATCAGGGGTCATTTAGTTTCAGGAATACCAGAGAATGCTTAAATCCATAATTTATTCCTCCATTATTTGAAATGTTATTTCTGAAATGCTATCTTGTTTATTTCTTTGTTTTGTTTAAGACATTGCTTCTTGGTTTACTTACTTCAATTTCCAAACACATGCCTGGTACCTTAATAAAGTAGTAAATTTCTGAGAGAAAAAGAGCTCTCACATTATTAAAATTGCATCTATTGTCTTTATGTGTTTGTGCCTTTTAAAATGTTGATTTTATAATCACTTGCTAGGAAAATAGCTCACATAAGGAGTCAAATAAAATTCAGAATTTAAAAGCATTCACAGGTTGAATGCCATGGCTCACGCCTATAATTCCAACACATTCGGAGACCAAAGCAGGAGGATCACTTGTGTCCAGGAGTTTGAGACCAGCCTGGGAAATATAGTGAGACCCTGTCTCTACACAAAATTTAACAATTAGCTAGGCATGGTGGTGCATACCTGCAGTCCCAGCTATTCGGGAGGCTGAGGTGGGAGGATTGCTTGAGCCAGGAGATGAAGGCTGCAGTGAGCCATGGTTGCACTACTGCACTCCAGCCTGGATGACAAAGCAAGACCCTGTCTCAAATAAATAAATAAATAGATACCAAGTGTTCAATGCAATTATTATTATTATTATTTTAACTAAAATTTAAAAGTAAAAATATGTAGGGGGCAGATACAGTGGCTTAGGCCTATAATCCCAGGACTTTGGGAGGCCGAAGCAGGAGGATCACTTGAGCTCAGGGGTTTGAGACCAGCCTGGGCAGCATGACAAAACCTCACCTCTATAGAAAAGACAAAATAAAATTAGCCAGGTGTGGTGGCACGAGCCTGTAGTCCCAGTTACTCAGGAGATTGTGGTAAGAGGATCGCTTGAGCCCAGGAGGGGAAGGACGCAGTGAGCCGAGATCACGCCACTGCATGGCAGTCTGGGTGACCGTGCCAAACCCTGTCTCAAAAAAAAAGTATTCACTAGTTCAATATGTGTACTGTCATTTTTGTCACCCTTGACCCTAGCCATCATCAACAGTTCTCCAACTTTAATGTGCATAAATCAGGGTCTGGGCACAGTGGCTCATGCCTATAATCTCAACACTTTGGCAGGCCAAGGTGGGAGGATTGCTTGAGCCCAGGAGTTCAAGACCAGCCTGGGCAACATAGTGAGACCCATTTCCAAATAATACTAACAATAATAATTCATTTTAATGTAAAAATAACCCAGGGAGCTAGATAAAAATGCAAATTCTAAACCTGGGCAACATAGGGAGACCTGGTTTCGAAAGAAAGAAAGAAAGAAAGAAAGAAAGAAAGAAAGAAAGAAAGAAAGAAAGAAAGAGCAAGCCAGGCAAGGTGGCATTCACCTGTGGCTCCAGTTGCTAGGGAGGCTGAGCCCAATAGGTTGAGGCTGAGTCGTCTGTGATTGCACCACTGCACTCCAGCCTGGGCAACAAGCAAGACCCTGTCTCAAAAAAATAAAATACAATAAAATTCAAGAACACTGTTCTCAACATATCAGCCTGGGAAAGAGCCAAATATCTGCGTTTTTCACAAGCACCCAATGAACTGAAAGTTCCACCCCTCTAATCACATGGTTGGTTCCCTTGGCAACAGCTCACGTCCTGAGGCTCTTCAGGAACCTCCAAGATTTGCCTCATTAGAACAAAAAAAGATCCCGTCACCCAGGAAATTTCAAGGGATTTAGGAGCTCTGTGTCAGAAACTGGAGCCAAAGACCAAATATAGAACAAATATTAGAACAAAAAATACTTACAACATCCCCATCTATAAAGGTTTTAGAAGCTCTATGCCAGGAACCGGGGGTAGAAACCAATATATCTATATCTATAAATATTTTTATACAGATGCTTCTCAACTATAGCTATATCTATCTATATCTGTAGATACAGATAATGTGCATAAGTCAGGGCAGATATAGACAGATATAGATAGACGTAGATATAGATATAGTAGACAGACATAGTTGAGGAGCATATCTACATATCTGCCCCCAGTTCCTGGCAATAAATATATAGTTATATCTATTGATATCAATAGATATAGATAGAAGATATAGATATAGAATGATATAGATATAGACATAAATATAGATAGATATAATCTATATCTATTGATATAGATATAGATAGATGGCAAATATAGACAGATACAGAGAGTTAGCAGATATAGATAGATAGATATAGCCATAGATATACAGAGATTTCTTCTTATATCATGCTATTACAGATGACTAATAAAAGTGTGCAAATGTGAAGCTTACATACACATTGTTAAAATCCAGAGTTATTTTGACCTTAGACCAACAAAAGTTTGGACATTGTTTAGACTGGGTGGTGTACGGTGGTATTAAAAAGCAAACCCACTTTATAGGCAGTTCACTATTGTTTTTAAATTCCCTACAAGCATAGCTCTTCTTTTTTACCTGCACCCAAAGGTGGCTGCTCCCACTGCCCCACCCTCTGTAAGTCCTTGGCTAGTTCCCCTTTGAGAATGCTTCGGCTAAAAAATATTGCCTCGCCCAAAGCCATGCCTCATTTCAGGGGCAGCCAATGTCCAAGGACGAATAAACAGAAGATATAAAGGCTCAGCTCCTTCGTCTCCAATCTGGGACAACTCTGAAGGTCATCACAACTCCGGACCTGTGGGGTGGGCTGAGGTCTTCTTTGAGTCTGCCTCAGAGCTCAAGTTCTCCCTGTGCTCTTTTTAAATTAAAGATATTAACTCTTTGACATATTCAGTCCTGCCCAAAAGAATACTCCCTTCTTAGCAGATGGTTCAGTCTATGGGACTCAAAAATAAATGTTGTCAGTCTCATCTTTCCGTTTTGTTTATGATAATTTTTGAACATACAGATATTTTAAACATCTGTGTAGAAATTTTTCAATTTTTTTCCTGTATTGCTTCTGCCTTTTTCATATACCTAGAAAGGCCTTCTGTTTTGGATATATTCTGACATTTAAATGCACTGTGTGATCAATCTCAGTTCTTTTGATTAAACTTTCTCGTTTTCTACTCACCACACATGTAAGATCCAAAGCAAGTTACATCTTAGGGTTTAGTAGTCATTACTGGATCTCATTGCTTTAGAAGTAGAGTGGAATGGGAAAGTGATGACCTCATTCTTCCCACATAAATTCCCCTCACCCAAATCTTATAACCTCCTATCTTTGGTGACTGCAGTTCAGCACTGTTTTCATTGACACCTGTATCTGAGATCCTGTACTGTGCTCAATTCAGTAGCCTGCCATCTCATGGTGGAATAGAGAAGTAGAAGTTTTTCCCCAGAGGCATAACACTATTTCAGAATACAACTCTAAGGTAAATTGGATAGTTAACTCATATTTGTACCACATTGTGTATCATTAATAAATCAATTTTAAAATAAAACATAAATGAATCATTAACCTGGAATCATAATATCTTTGTTTTACTCCCAGTTCTGCCATTATTGATTTATGATGTCTGTTTAAAAAAAAAAATTGCACCATTCTGGAAATTAACCTTAAGGAAGAACGAATGATCAAGTCCTCAAAAGCAATTGCAACAAAAACAAAAATTGACAAGTGGGACCTGATTAAAGAGCTTCTATACAGCAAAAGAAACTATCAATAGAGTGAACATACAACCTACAGAATGACAGAAAATATTTACAAACTGTGCATCCAACAAAGGTATAATATCCAGAAACTGTAAGAAACTGAAACAAATCAACAAGCAAAAAATAAGTAACCCCATTAAAAAGTGGGCAAAAGACATGAACAGATACTTCTCAAAAGAAGACATACAAGCAGCAAACAAATATAAGAAAAAATGCTCATGATCACTAATCATCAGATAAATGAAAATCAAAACCACAATGAGATACTATCTCACACCAGTCAGAATGACTGTTATTAAAAAACAAACAAAAATAACAGATGCTGATGAGGCTTCAGTGAAAAGAAAATGCTTATACACTGTTGGTGAAAATGTAAATTCAGCCACTTTGGAAAACAATTTGGAGGTTTCTCAAAGAACTTAAAAC
Source organism: Plecturocebus donacophilus (assembly GCA_004027715.1). Classification (NCBI taxonomy): domain Eukaryota; kingdom Metazoa; phylum Chordata; class Mammalia; order Primates; family Pitheciidae; genus Plecturocebus; species Plecturocebus donacophilus. The sequence continues at coordinate 75,651 of PVKP010001142.1, forward strand.
AGAACTACCATTCAACCCAGCAATCGCATTACTGTGTATATACCCGAAGGAAAACAAATCATTTTACCAAAAAGACACATGCACTCACATGTTTATCACAGCACTATTCACAATAGCAAAGCCATGGAGTCAACCTAGGTGGGCCTCAGCCCTGGGCAATGTAGGTGCCCATCAATGGTGGGTTAAATGAAGAAAATGTGGTACATATATACACCGTGGAACACTATGCAGCCATGAAAATAATGAAATCATGTCCTCTGCAACAACATGGATGCAGTTGGAGATCATTATTCTAAACAAATTAACACAAGAACAAAAAAGCCAAATACTGCATGTTCCACTTAGAAGTGGAAGCTAAACATTGAGTACATGTGGACATAAAGACAGAACAATAGACACTGGGGACTACTAGAGCAGAGAGAGAGGGAGGAAGGCATGGGCTAAAAAACTGTCTATCAGTACTATGCTCACGACCTGAGTGACAGGATCATCTGTACTCCAAACCTCAGCATCATGCAATATACTCATGCAACAAACCTGCACATGTACCCTTGAATCTAAAATAAAAGTTGAAATTATTTTTAAAAAAGCAGATTTGAAAAAGAAAAAAAAAAAGAAATGAATATTGTTTGGCAATAAAAAGGAATAAAGTACTGGTATATGCTACAATGTGGATGAATCTTGAAATCTTGCTAAGCAAAAGAAGCCAAACACGAAAGAACACAAATTATATTATTTCATTTATACAAAATGCCCAGAACAGGTAAATCTAGAGAGACAGTAGATTAGCAGTTGTGTAGATTTGAGGGAAAGCAGAAGGGAGACAATGAGAACTGAGTACTAATGGGTATGGAATTTCTCTTTTCAGAGATAAAAATGTTCTAAACTTAGATTTTGAGAATGATTACACAGTTCTGAATATAAGAAACTACTGAATTGTACACTTTAAATGGTTGGCTTTTATGGCATTGAATCATATCTCAATAAAGATGTTTACAAATTTTTAATTTAATTTAACATTTTAAAAAATGTTCTTAACCTTTTAGAAGTTGAATTTCTCTTTCTTTAAGACAAAAAGACTGTTTTTGTTGACCTAAATTCTCTGTCATTGCCAGTATGTTCTATCATTCTATTCCTTGGAGTCTTTGGAGAACTCTTACAACAATAAATTTATTTTCCAGAAAATAAAAAAGTCATTTCAGAAAAGGAAAACCTATACATTGCAGAAATAGAACCAGTAGATTAGTTTCATGGGAAAACGTTTTGCTTGGCTAGGAAACAGATATTTCCTTTTTTTTTTTTTTCAATTTTTTTTTTTTTAGAAAGGAGAGCGACTCTCTCGTGTGAGAGAGAGGTGCTCTCAGAAACAGATATTTCTAATACTTGAAGATATCTGAAAATTTAACGATCAGCCTCAGTCATGAGATCTTCCCTATTTCTGCAGGTGGTGTGACATATCAAATGACTCTGAGGTCTCTTTGTACACTAAAATTGTAAGATTTGTTAGTACAAAACCTTTTCTGATTACAAATCTTTCTTCTGTGACATTTTATAGCCTTATAATAATGTAAAATAATGACATTTCTGCCTATAATTAATTTTTCTTCATTCATTATTTCTCATGCAAATAGTATTCTTTACATAATAATGCCATTTACAATTCCTGCTGGTGAATTTTTCATCATTAGTTTATGTAATTACCATACAAGTTACTGCTGTAGCAAGACAGGTCCTGGGATCATTGCCATCAAAACACAAAAAAAATAAATAAAAATAGGAAATATTTGGAAGAGAGAAGAAAATACTGTCAAACTTTAAAAATACATATTTTAAAATACAAATTTTTAAATTCATGTGAATGCAAAAGATATAATTTATTCAAGTTAAAAATGAAGTGGATATTTATAGAATTGTATCATACACAAGTTTTGTAACACTTTGAAAATAATTAATGTTATAAATCAGAATTTCTCAAATAATGTTCAAAAGAATATCACTTCTTCAGATTGCCAAAGGTATTAAAAATCTCACGTTGAATTGTAATCCCCAGTGTGGGGCTGGGTCTAGTGGGAGGTGATCGGGTCATGGGGGTGGCTTCTAATGGTTTAGCACAATTCCCCTAGTACCGTCTCCTGATAGAGTTCTCACAAGATCTAGATACACATCTAGTTGTGTGTGTGTGTGTCTTCCCCCTTTCTCTCTTCCTCTTTCTCTGGCCATGTAAGAAGTTCCTCCTTCCTCTACGCCTTCTGCCATGATTGTAAGTATCCTGAGGCCTCCCCAGCCACGCTTCCTGCATGGGCTGTGGAATCATGAGCCAATTAAATCTCTTTTCTTTATTAATTACTTAGTCTCAGCACTTGGGAGGCTGAGGCAGAAGGATCACTTGAGTCTAGAATTTCAAGACCAGACTAGGCAGCATAGGGAGACCCTGCCCTATAAAATTAAAATAAATTAAATTAAGTAACAAAACATAAAATACCCAGGCTCAGGTAGTTCTTTATAGCAATGTGAAAAAGGACTAATACAATTACCTAAACAAAGGAAGGCATTGTCCAATCAATTGTTTGGAAAACGCTGAGTTAAACACCTTTAATTATGAAGAGCTTCTCAGAGACTTTGCTATGTTAATACTCTTGCTGACTGTCCAAGATGATACATTGATTATCTATTGCACACAGAGCTCTCTTCTTTTACAGAGCATCTCTAAGGGATCCTTAAAATAAAATAAGTCACTGTGAAATGTAAACATACATAAAGTGTGAAATAGCAGCTAAAAAGGAACTTGCTGTTTAGGAAAGAGAAGGGCTTAACATTTGTGATGAAGACCAACAGTGGTTTGGGGAGTGAGATAGGGAGTAGCAGAACTCCTTGAGACTTAGTGAGATATCTAAAGAATCTCTTAACATAAACAACCTGAAGCCACTTGTTAAAACTTTGACATATTTCAAATTAAACATTTACAGATGAGAGGAACCAAATGTAGACACTTGCTATAATGTTATGGCGACCTCTTGTGGTTCAACATCAAACTGACCCTCTGAAAAATTATTTCAGTCACCTCAAGCAAATAGTGCTTCCATAAGCAATTTTGGTGTTCCCCCAAATTGTCATCAGAAGTTCTCTTTAAGAGTAGTATTAGATAACTTTCATCTCATATATTTTTGTAATGGTTCAATTTTTGTAAAAAGTATGCATTGCTCTAGTGAGCAGAAAAGAAAATAAGGCCAATAAAATATAGACAAAAATTATCATCTTTCCCAGATGATTAACGATTTCACTGCAATCAGCATATAGAATTTGGATTAAAGTACTGAATAATGCTATTGAGTATTTGAAATATGCAGCTATTCTATGATTTTGAACTTTTTACCTTTGCGTTGTAGTTATATCTACATAAACATTTCATCTAAATATTAATAAATGATGATTGATTTTTCCATTTTTCTAATTCAGATAAAAATTCTTGCCACCAGACAGATTTTTGTAATAAGAAATGAAATAGGGTCACAGAAGAACAGTGAGATAGTATGAAGGAAGATGTACAAAATCAGGTCCAGGTTTAATTAATATATAATAGCAAACATGTTTTGTTAAAGTATAAAAGGTAAACCATTAGGACAAATAGCAATTACAAATTACTGCGAAGGTAGATTTAATGGCCAACCAACACCCGAAATTCTTTAAGTCTTCTCTTCAGGAAGAAGAAAATATTAAAATACTCTTAAAACTTTAAATTACCAAAATCAACAAAGCATAAATGGTCCCACTTCCAACCCCAAACGTAAGAGATCCTTCTGGGTGAAGTAGTCCAGAAAGTCAGTGATTTTGGTGACAATTCACAAATTCTCCTCTGTTTATCAGCAAGTTAAACCATGAGGAGCATAGTATCTGTTCTGAATACTGGCTGAGGAGCGTAGTATCTTTTCTGAATCAATGTCAAGTGAGCAATCAGGTTTGCCTGCAGTGTTCTGGCACTGAAGACAGTCACATGCTAAGTTTGTTCAAGTAATCTGCCTTAGTCAAGTTAGAATCCTTGAAGAACATATCCCGGAATTAAGTTCATATGGCCTTATAACTCACTTCCTTCCTGGACTGATATGGAAGGTTTGTTTTGTTTTGAAATGTTCTAGTTAGAAAAACTTAAGTAGTGGAGGAAAGTTATGAAAAGGCAACCACATAGCCATCCACAAAGGCACTTTTACCTACTGAGCACATCTGCTTTTAGAAATCTGCCACCTGGGCTCTCACTTCAGATTCCAGAGAGGAGTGTAGGGCCATCACACCACGTGTTGTACCATCCACACACTGCAGGGGCTTTGCATTTTTCTGAACATGCATTAAGAACTGCAATCTTTCTGGAATCCCAGCACTTTGGTAGGACACAGTAGGAGGATCACTTGAGCTCAGGTGGGCAGCCTGGGCAATACAGTGAGATCTCAATCTTTTTTTTTTTTAATTTTCTTTTTTAAGAAAATAACTACAATCTTCTCAAAGTTCGTCAATGTTGTTGCAAATGTATTTCCTTCTCTTTTATGAATAAATAAATAATAACAAATAAGATATAACTCCATTGTATAGATATACATAGAGACACAAATATATATGTGTGTATATATATCTATAAGTATTTGCTTTACCAGTTTTCTTTATCCATTCATCCATTAATGGACATTGGGTTTCCTCATGTCTTGGCTATTGTGATAGCCAAGATACTGATTTTATTTCCTTTGGAAATAAAGGCTGGGGAAAAAAGCCCGGAAGTGAGATTAAGAAGACAAGAAGTGTGTGATCTCACTTGCATGAGGCATCTGAAAAAGTTGAACTCATAGAAACAGAGAGTAGAATTGAAATGCTGATTGCCAGGGCTGGAGGAAGGGGGAAATGGAGAGATGTTTGCCCAGGAGTACTAATGTTCAGTTACAAGGTGAGTAAATTTGGGGGACCTAATGTGCAACATGGTGAATATAGGTGACAACACTGTATGGTACACTTAAAATTTAAGAGACTAGATCTTAAATTTTTCTCTTTATTTACACACAAAAAAGATAATCATATCACAATGTATACACGTATCAAAAATTCACATTCTATATAGTAAATATATTCAAATTTTAATTGTCAATTATATCTTAATAAAGCAGCAGGAATAAGAACTGCAATGTTAAGCCAGAGCTTCTCAGAGAACAGCTCATTCTAGGTCTGGGCAAAAAATTGTGCAAAATGAGCTTGGAAGATCCAGCCATTACAGAAAGTGAGGAAGCTATCAAAAACTGTTAGAGTTGGCCGAGTGCAGTGGCTCGTGCCTGTAATCCCAGCACTTTGGGAAGTGGAGGTGGGTGGATCACTTGAGGTCAGGAGTTCAGAACCAGCCTGGGCAACATGGTGAAACCCCATCGCTACTAAAAATATAAAACTTAGCCAGGTGCGGTAGCAGGTGCCTGTAATCCCAGCTACTCAGGAGGCTGAGGCAGAAGAATCACTTGAACCCAGGAGGCAGAGGTTGCAGTGAACCAAGATCACGCCGCTACACTCCAACCTGAGCAACAGCATGAGACTCTGTCCCAAAAAAAAAAAAAAAAAAAAAAGCAAACACAAAAAATCCTGCCAGAGTTATATCAAAAGAACATGTTAATCATGTGTAAATGTGTATATTAATAATATCTTTAGTTTTTAGAAACCCTAATTGGTCACTTTTGGAGGATGCCAGGAACGAATTCATCATCTTAAAATTGTTCAGTTAGTGGAATAAGTTAAGACTTTATCCTGCCTTTTCTATACAAACTGTATACTAGGGTAACCAATAATTGATGTAGTTTCTTTTTTTTTTTTTAATTGAGACATATTTCACCATGTTGGCCAGGTTGGTCTTGAACTAGTGACCTCAGATAATCAGCCCACCTCGGCCTCCCAAAGTGCTGGGATTACAAGCGTGAGCCACCACGCCCGGCCATGTAGTTTCTTTTTTTATAGAAGTGTTTCAGTTAATGAATGAAGGAACAATAAACTAAAAATATAATTATTTTGTTATTCCTAATGAAATAGTGGATCTAAGTGGTGATCATAAATGAATGCTTTGAAAAGTGAGAGACAAATGTTACATGCGTTCTGATGCAAGTGTTCAGTACTGCTGTAAATGTTCTGACAAAAAAAAAAAAATCCAACATAAATGTGAGCTAGCCTCCAGATCTAACTACCAATTTATAGGAATTACAGGAGATACCACAATGAGTTAAGTGACACCACAGGGTGCAACCAGTGAATTTGAAACTGTGGAAAACTCTACCGGTTACATGAACTGCCAGCTTCTTAAAAAGCAGGGTTGGGGGAGGGAAAGCATACCTAAAATAAAATTTAAAACACGTCAACCAATTATAGTGTCTCCTATTCAAATAAACCCACTGCAAAAAATAAAATAAAAATTATGAGACAATTGAGAAAATTTGGACATTGACTAGATTTGGGGTATTGTTGTTGTTGTTTTTTGTTTGTTTGAGACAGAGTCTCACTCTGTTGCCCAGGCTGGAGTGCAGTAGTGTGATCTCGGCTCACTACAAACTCTGCCTCCTGGATTCAAGCGATTCTTCTGCCTCAGCCTCCTGGGTAGCTAGGACAACAGGCACCTGCCAACATGCCTGGGTAATTTTTTTGTATTTTGAGTAGAGATGAGGTTTTTCCATGTTGGCCAGGTTGGTTTCAAATTTTTGACTTCAGGTAATCCACCTGCCTCGGCGTCCCAAAGTGTTGGGATTACAGGTGTGAGCCACCATGCCCAACCTAGATTTTGTTGATATTAAGGACTAACTTAAAGTATGCTAATAGAATTGTGATTATATTGCAAAAGGATCTTTATCTTTTAGAGATATTTAATTGTTTATGGATAAAATATTATATCTTGGTATTACTTGAAAATAATTCAGGGTAGGAAGAAAGTGAGCAAAGTTATATATAGATCAGGGGCTGGCAAATTATACCCTAGAAGTCAAATCTGAACCACGACCTGTTTTTGTAAATAAAGTTTTACTGGAACACAGTCACATTTGTTCATTTATGTGATATATGGCTGCTTCTCCACTACAATAGCAAAGTTGAGTCATTTCAACAGAGATGGATGCCCCATAATTCTGGAAATATTTACTACCTGACCTCTACAGAAAAAAACTTTACTGACCCCTGGTATAATGACACGACGTTGGCCATGGGTCCGTAATTATTGAAGTTAGGTGATAGAACATGAGTGTTAATTATAGTAGTGTTTTCTTTCGTGCATGTTTAAATTTTCCATAATTAAAAGCTTTAAAGTTTGTTTTGGTGGACCCGTTTCACAAGATGGCACGAAAGCAAAGAAGGAAGCTCCTGCCCCTCCTGAAGCCGAAGCCAAAGTGAAGGCTTTAAAGGCCGAGAAGGCAGTGTTAAAAGGTGTCCACAGCCACACAAAAAAAGATCCACGTGTCACCCACCTTCCGGCGGCCCAAGACACCGTGACTCTGGAGGCAGCCCAAATATCCTCGGAAGAGCGCCCCCAGGAGAAACAAGCTTGACCACTATGGTGTCATCAAGTTTCCGCTGCACTGAGTCTGCCATGAAGAAGATAGAAGACAACAACACACTTGTGTTCACTGTGGATGTTAAAGCCAACAAGCTCCAGATCAAACAGGCTGTGAAGAAGCTCCATGACATTAATGTGGCCAAGGTCAACACCCTGATTTGGCCTGATGGAGAGAAGAAGGCATATGTTCCACTGGCTCCTGATTACAATGTTGCCAGCAAAATTGGGATCATCTAAACTGAGTCCAGCGGGCTAATTCTAAATATATGTATATCTTTTCATCATTAAAAAAAAAAAAGTTTATTTTGCTTTTTGTTTGTTTGTTTTGAGATTTTTTTGGTTTTTGATTTTGGTTTTTGAGACAGTTTCTCCCTCTGTTGTCCAGCCTGGAGTGCACTGGTGCGATCAAGGCTCACTGAAGCCTCAACCTCTGGGGATCAATCGATTCTCCCACCTCAGTCTCCCCAGTAGCTAGGACTACAGGCACATACCACCACACCCAGTCAATTTTTGCTTGTTTGTATTTTTTGTAAGGACGTGGTGTTTTCATGTTGCCCAGGCTGATCTCAGACTCCTATGCTCAAGTGATCCACCTGCCTTAGCCTCCCAAAGTGCTGGGATCACAAGTGTGAGCCACTGTAACCAACCTAAAAAGTTTTAAAGTTTGTTTGTTTGTTTTCTAAGTGCTGATAGTCCTTGGAAAGGGCTCTGACCTGGCCTTTGATTGGCTATTAACAAGGGTATCGTAGATCTGCTCTGAAGAGCACTGTGTGCTACCACATACTGCCTCTAAAGATGCTCCCAGGGGCTGTTTGAGGGTGGATATGACTGTCTACCCTGTTAGCTACTTCAGAGGTGGCAAGACTTTGGACCGCCTTAGCTGCATCCAAGACATCAGAGGTATGTGTGCGGGAAGCAGCCTTCCTCTCCTTTGCTTTCTCATTGTGCTTTAAAGAACCTACTGCATCAAGAAAGTTGCTATGCTCAGAATAACAGACACTATACATCTCCAAGGAATATCTCCATTTCTTGCAGAATAAATTGATCCTCTAATGCTATAAAGATAATGACTCTTGGGAGCCTCTGAAATTGACAGAAAGTCACAATAAATCCTATACAGATGTACACACATACACAATTATGTATGTACGTACATTATGCTACAAAACCACAAAATACCTTCACTCTTCAGATGCACTTGCCAAATACAATGTTTCCTAGAGAAACAGAGAATTAAAGATTCTGTAAAAATAATTTTAAGTCATTTTAAAACTCTGACTCTAGTTAATTCACAAAATGAGTATTGAATTCTCTGCCCTATGCCACCCTACAAGGCATGCTGCTAAGCACTGGAGAGAGAAAAATGAGCCAGGACTGTTGGTGTGCACCTGTAGTATCAGCTGCTCAGGAGCTTGAGGTGGGAAGACAGCTTGAGCCCAAGAGTTCGAGACTGCAGTGAGCCATGATTGCATCACTGCACTCCGTCCCTGTCTCTAAAAAAAAAGAAAAATGAAAAATGTATGGGCACTGTTCCTGGATTTAAGAAATTCAATCTAATTACTGAATAATATCTAAGAAATGAGAAAAAAAATCAATCTAAAAGTGATAACAGGCCGGGCGTGGTAGCTCACGCCTGTAATCTCAGCACTTTGGGAGGCTAGGGCGGGCAGATCACTTGAGGCCAGGAGTTCCAGGGCCTGGCCAATAAGGCGAAACCCTATCTCTACTGAAAATACAAAAATTAGCAGGGAGTGGTGGCAGGTGCCTGTAGTCCCAGCTACTCAGAAGGCTGAGGCAGGAGAATTGCTTGAACCCAGGAGGCGGAGGTTGCCATGAGCCGAGATCGTGCCACTGCACTCCAGCCTGGGGGACAGAGCAAGACTCCTTCTCAATAAATAAATAAATAAATGTGATTACAGTGTACAATAATAGTCCCCCCTAATCCACCCTAATGGATGCCAAACTCTGCTTTTTCCTCTATATACATACCAGTGCAATTCAAAGTTTATCTATAAATTAGATGCACTACTCTTGCATGTTAGGTCCATTATTAAGTAAAATAAGTGTTACCTGAACACAAAACAACTGCGTTGACAGTTGGTTTGATAACTGAGATGGCTACTAAGTGACTCACAGGCAGGGGGTGCCTACAGCCTGGAGGACAAAGGGAGGATTCATGTTCTGGGGGTGGGGGTGGGGCTGGTGAGAGAGAGATTACATCACATTATTCAGAATGACACAAAATTTAAAACTTATGAATTGTTTACCTCTGGAATTTTCCATTTAATATTTTCAAACTGTCATTGATAATGGGTAACTAAAACTGTAGCTTCCCTTCACCAAGTACTCAGCTCACATGCCTACCTGTGCTAAGCATGTTAAAGATTTTATCTTATTTAATGTTTGCAACAACCTGTGAGGCAAGTGTTATTATTTCCACTTTACACATGAAAACACTGGCCATTAGAGAGAGGGAGTCACAAACTCATGCCCGTCACAGACCAAAGCCCACTCTTGATGGCATTTATGATAAGTACCTTTTGCAGGAGTGAGACATTTTTGCTTCTGCCAGATGAGAAGGACAATGTGAAGGGAAGGGGGAACACTTTGCTGCCTTACCCAGCAATTTCGTAACAGCAAAAAAATGTGGGTGACTATCATTTTAAAGATGCATTGAAACTTATCTCTACATATTTACATGTAAAATATGGCAAATTGGAAAGTTGTTTTGCACACACAGCAACAAAATTCCTTTTTTGATTGATTTTTTTGTTTGTTCAGTTCTTCTATCTGTACCCAACCTATTCTCGCAGTTGACAAATAAATGACTATCCAACACGAACGTTGGCTAATATTTTTATTTACATTAAAGAAAAGTGAAACAACGTAGACATATTTCAAAACTTCGCTTGTTTTTCATAAAGTGAGTGGCTTCCTTGCTGAATCAGGTAACAGTTTTTAAATACTGAAAGAACATTTCTTCAAATTTTTTGCAGTTCACATTATAATGGCTATAAACATTACACACTTTGAATTTGCTTTATTAACATTTTCTCTATCACTTTCTTAAGACTGGACAATTAACCAAACAATGAATCCAGCCCTAATTTGTAGCATTTGCCCATTTTCATGGTATAAATATTTCATTCCTGCCATAGTCTGCTGCAAGCTACCAGCATTATGTCATTAAACTCAGAGTTGAGAAAAGATGCATGACAGCACGTCATTATCTAGAGTATCTACCTTACAGATCCAGTAGACATAATAACCTCAAGTGTATAAAAATAGTAACATAGCAAAATAATTAGGAAAAGATAACCTTGGTGTTTATAATTTATTTGTTTGTATTAGTTTGATCTTTATAAAAGTGCTGATATGTAACCATCTTTAGACCACAAAAGTGATTAAGTGATTAATTGAACAAAAAACACACTCAGGGTGTTTAAGGATGATGTAATTGCAGTGGGTGGAGAGAGAATGATAACATAAAAATGAGAGCCTCTACTATTTACTGAATACTTTCAAAGTCTGGGCACTATGCAAAGGTAAGTTTGATTCTCCGTGATTTTCAACAATCAAAGCAGAATTTACATTGATTCCATCTTATCTAGCTTCTCCCAAACAGTTTGGAAATACTGTGATAGAGACAGGAGAATTTCTGGCACTTTAGCTCCAATTAAAGATTTGACACAATGTACATGAAACACTGTATATGCAAATAACATTCAGGATATTTGACATAGCATTTTAGCTAAATATAGTATGTGGAAGAACAAGCACTCCTTTCAGAGCATGAAACTCAACACAAGCCCCAGCTTCATTAAATACTGTATTGCAGCTTCATTAAATACTGTATTGCCAGCTGTGCTTTTTTTTTTTTTTTTTTTTGAGGTGGAGTCTCTGTCACCAGGCTGGAGTGCAGTGGCGCAATCTCAGCTCACTGCAACCTCTGACTCTCTGGTTCAAGCGATTCTCCTGCCTCAGCCTCCCCAGTAGCTGGGGTTACAGGCACATGCCACACGCCCAGCTAGTTTTTGTATTTTTAGTAGAGACGGGGTTTCACCATGTTGGCCAGATTGGTCCCGATCTCCTGATCCTGTGATTCGCCCTCCTCAGCCTCCCAAAGGGCCGGGATTACAAGCGTGAGTCACCGCACCTGGCCACCAGCTGTGCATTTTGAGCTGCCTCCCAGCTTCTGAGGGCCGGTTCCTTATTTATGATTTAAGTAATAATACTGTCCATGCAGATCCACATCACAGAGTAATCATGAGATTCAAGTGGGAAAAAGAAAATAGAGTGCCTTATGAACAGTCCAATTTTTCAGAGGTAGTGGCTTATTATTATAGAATTATAGCCTTGTGTATCTGCTTCCAGGATTGTTTTCTGGACTATGCCCTTAGACTGGCTAGAAAGCAGCTACCAGCCTTTGGCAATTTTAGGACATTTCTGACCATTTGTCTTAAAAATGAACTGTGTAGCAGAATTAGCTTCTCATAACTCTTCAAACTGCATAGTCACGTTTGATTTATTTATGTAATTCTCACTCTGTCCCTCAGGCTGGAGTGCAGTGGCACGATCTCGGCTCACTGCAACCTCTGCCTCCCAGATTTAATCATGCCTCAGCCTCCCAAGTAGCTGGGGTTACAGGCATGAGCCACAAAGCCTGGCTAATTTTTGTATTTTTAGTAGAAACAGGGTTTCACCATGTTGGTCAGGCTGGTCTCGACCTCAGGTGAGCTGCCCGCCTAAGCCTCCCAAAGTGCTGGGATTACAGGTGAGCCACCATGCTGGCCTAAATTAAATTATTTTTATTAAAAGACCCTCTGTTCCTAGTAATAGTCCTTAAAGAATTTTGGATTCGTGTAAATTACAGTTGAAAGCTCAACTCGGGCTAGGAATGCTTACAAAATACTCAGGAGTCTGAAGCCTCCCAGTAGCAATGCTGGGAAGGGTCTTAACTGTGGGAGGGTGAGAATTGAGCCTGGATCCTCTCCTGACTCTCACATCTCTTTATCCCAATGGTGGTTTGTTGCCTGGGTTTACTTGAGTCATCTGGCTGATTCATTGTTGCTGTAAAAACAGGGCTGAGTGTGCTGTGCTGAAAGCCACTGAAACCGGAGGAAACTAGTCACACAAACCCTGACTATCACCTGATAGATCGCCTGTGCTGCCTGATAATTACTCGCACTTTTCCCAGGCTGGCGCCAAGTCTTCAGGGGCTGTCCAGGACTACAGAGCTGTTTCACTCTGCCTTGGCTGCAGCCTCTTCCCCCATGCTGGAAGGTGCGGAGCTGTATTTCAATGTGGACCATGGCTACCTGGAGGGCCTGGTTCGAGGATGTAAGGCCAGCCTCCTGACCCAGCAGGACTATATCAACCTAGTCCAGTGTGAGACCCTAGAAGGTAAGTGTAGCTCTTCTCATCCTTTAAAAAGAAAAGAAAGGAAATGATGTCGCTCTCCAGAACCATGGAGAAAAAAACATAATCCTATGGTTTGAGAATTCTGAGCAGATCCTTATTCCTGCTGTCCAGATTTCTGGTGTCCACAAACTTGAATGAGGAAAAAAAATTACATCTCTATTTCTAGTCTCTAAGTGAAATATAACATCTTTCATTACGAATGTAGACAACAAATCACGGTGGTTAAGATAAGTAGTATCTGTGACATTGCCACCAACAAAAATTCAATGTTTTCATATCCCTTTAAAGTCTTGCAGATACCTTGCAGTGTCACATATGTTTTCTCTATTTTGAAGTTCGATATTACACTCATCCTTTATTATTTATTTATTGAGATGGAGTCTCACTCTTGTTGCCTATGCTGGAGTGTAGTGACGTGATCTTGGCTCGCTGCAACCTCCATCTCCCGGGTTCAAGCTATTCTCCTGCCTCAGCCTCCTGAGTGGCTGGGATTATAGGTGCCCACCACCAGGCTTCACTAATTTTTGTATTTTTAGTAGAGACCTAGTTTTACCACATTGGCCAGGCTGTTCTCAAACTCCTGACCTCAGGTGATCCGCCCCTCGGCCTCCCAAATTGCTGGGATTACAGGTGTGAGCCACTGTGCCTGGCCAGATTCTTAATACATTTTAAAGACATTTTGGTAACTATATTTTAAAATATTTGATTTCCTTTGTAATCCCGTGTATTTTCATTCTACATATTTATAAATGTTATTTGGAGAACAGCTTCACCAAACTACCAAGGGATCTATGACAAAGAAAAAATATATATATTTAAAATCTTGTTTTATGGAATGTATTCTATCACATTTCTCAGTATCTGTTGATTTAAGACTTTGAAATTTACTTTTCACTGAAGTTAAAAAAAAAAATCAAGAGACGTTACTGGTGGGGCCAGCCCTGTACTCAAAGTGCTGGATTTGACTTCTGCCATGCCTAGGTAGGTGGCCTGCGGCTCCAAGCCTCTGAACGTCAGCATTCTCAATTATAATCAATAAGTACTCAACAAGTGGAAAATATCTCTAAGCCACATTTTTTTCCCCAAAACCTTACCAAAGAAGATTCCACATCTGTAACAGCATTTTTATTATTAAAAACAGCTATACTCTCTCATTTGGAAACATAAAACCCATATAGGTCAATAATAAGGTGCTTTAAAGCTTCCAGATTGTTCTAGAAAAGGCAAGAAAGCACTAAGAATAAAGCCTCCTAGGAAGTGTACTAAAAGGCAAAAATGAACCAAAGAACCTTCCAAAGGTGACTTTGCAGCTCCTCAGGTAGGGCTGAAGGGTCCTGAGGCCACTTGTTTATGATTCTGACCAGTTAAAGCCAGAGTTCAGACAGAACCACCAAGTTAGGACAAACCCTGCCTTCCATTAGCATTGGAAACAGCAAGAACCTTTCAGATAACTAATTCTGTTGGCTACAAATAATTACAGTAAAACTCCAAATCCTAAATCATTTCAGCATATTAAAATGGGAGTTTGGTGACTGGAGAATGTTAATCATGTATAGAAAATCTGCATAAAATAAAGAACACAGGGCTAAGTGTTGCTGAGAAAAGCCATTTTAATGAATTTTATTTAGCTTTCAGCCAAGCTCTTAAGTGAGCTAAGGAATGCAAATTTAAATGCAAGGAATACATAAAATATCTTTGTGATAAAAAAAAAAAAAAAAGCTTAGCCTGCTCACAAAAGAATTCAGCTAATCAAGGGAAGCCATATCTAAAGCCATCTAAAGAATTCTAGGCCAGGAGAGGCGGCTCATGCCTGTAAAACCCTGTCTCTACTCCCGGAGCAGCTGGGAATACAGGTGCCTGCCACCATGCCAGACTAATTAGAAAAAATTAGCCGGGCGTGCTGGCAGGCACCTGTAATCCCAGCTGCTTGGGAGGCTAAGGCAGGAGAATTGCTTGAACCTGGGAGGCAGAGGTTGCAGTGAACGTAATTATGCCACTGCACTCCAGCCTGGGTAACAGAGTGAAACTCTGTTTCAAAAAAAAAAAAAAAAATTCTAGAAAATAGGTCGGGTGTGGTGACTCATGCCTGTAATCCCAGTATTTTGAGAGGCCAAGGTGGGAAGATTGCTTGAGGCCAGGAGTTTGAGACCAGCCTGAGCAACATAGCAAGACTTTTGTCTCTACTAAAAATTTTGAAAATTGGCTGGGCATGGTGGTGCATGCCTGTAGTCCCAGCTACTTGGGAGGCTGTGGCAGAAGGATGTCTTGAGCCCAAAAGGTTGAGGCTGCAATGAGCTGTGACTGCACCACTGTGCTCCAGCCTGGGCAACAGAGTGAGACCCTGTCTCAAAACAAAAACAAAAAATAATTCTAGAAAATAAAAAGATAAAAATCAGGAATTTAAAAATTGTTCCCTACATTTTCTGCTGAGGTTCCTTTTAATCCAAAGATTCTTTGAGAGAAGGGTATAGATAGAAGGAGGAAGAAATGAGATTAACAGATTCTATCCTCTGCATAGACTGTTAGCAGAATCCAATATCTTCATTTTCAGTTTGGGAGAGAAGAAAAGGTTCCAAACCCTCTCAGAGACCTCAAGAATAAAGCTTGTGTTTAGAAAAACTCACATAAGCAGGCATCTGCAGAATTTTCCATGCAGTGTCAGGCGATGATAAACCACCCGAAGCCACCCCCCGCCTGTGCTGTATTGCTTTATTGCCATTGCGTCTCATGATTTCTACCTCTCTCTTCCCAATTGTATTTTTTTTTCAACTATTTGTTTCTCAACTACATTTGAATCTGTGTGCCAGTCTACTGTTCAGAGACTCCCAGAAATATCAAGTGTGAGTCATCAAACCATATTTGGGTTATCATGACTGCTAAGAAAACAAATCTATTCAAGAATTTCATGTCTTCCGTTAGTTGAGGATATTGGGGCTTAGAATGGCTGTGACCACCTAAAAGGCTGTCAGTGATAGAGGATAGATAGAGCTATCTGTGTCTCCATTTCCACAAAAATATTCCATTGCCTCCTGAGTATACATTGAAGATACATGAATAGGTCTGTGTTGAGTTGATGTCTACTCCGTCTTGAAATAGAAAATAATGAGTGTTCTACCTGATTGTTTCATAGGATGTTGAGAAATAAATGGTGTGTGAAGAGCAGTGCAACTGTTGCATCTGTGAATGCACTTAGGGAGACTCAGTCTGCCCGGACCTAGATTCAGAGTTGAGAAGAAATCAAGGGCACTTGTTGGGATAGAAGTTAAGGGCTTAAGGATTTCAGTTTACTTTTGCAGAAAATATACACCATGCAAACTATGGATAAAGAACAGGTTACACTGTGCCATTCCAATACCATATGTTGAAGCAGGCACTTTTTATAAAAGAAAAGCTAACTTGGCAAAGATTAAATTTGCTTTTAGTCTTTTTAAGTCATCTGGTCTTTAAAAGGAAAGTGTTCTGATATCAACAAATTGTTTTAGAACAACTTGCAAGGAACATATAAGGTTTTGGGTATTTTAGAAGAGAGAAAATAAAGATCGTCCGGCAAAGCTTTGAAAAGTGTTGGTATTCACAATGTGTTCTTGTGGATAAGTGGGTGAGTGTGGTAAGAAATACTCATGTATTCCAAGGCCTGCCCCTGACTAATTGTGACTTGATTCAGTCTCTGGGTCCACTGTGACTCAGTCTTTCCTAGGTACAGTAGAAGTAAATTAGTTCCCATTGTCATTGTCACTGGTCTTGCTTTAAGGTTGTATCCGTAAAGAAATTTTAGGGTCTTTAAAAGTGACTTTGAACCTAAACAATAACTTTAAAATAACACAGGATATTCTTTTTAAAAGTTACACTGCTGTTTGCATCCGAATTTTTTAAAATTATGAATAAGACTTTTGAAAATATTCTTCCCTTGACCGGGCGTGGTGGCTCATGCCTGTAATCCCAGCACTTTGGGAGGCCAAGGCAGGAGGATCACAAGGTCAGGAGTTTGAGACCAGTCTGACCAATACAGTGAAACCCCGTCTCTACTAAAAATACAAAAATTGGCTGGGCATGGTGGCATATGCCTGTAATCCCAGCTACTCAGGAGGCTGAGGTAGGAGAATCTTGTGAACCCAGGAGGTGGAGGTTGCAGTGAGATGAGATCACACCATTGCACTCTAGCCTAGGCAACAGAGCAAAGCTCTGTCTAAAAAAAACCAAAAAAAGTATTCTTCCCACCTCAAAGAAGACAAAATGGTAAATTAATGCTTAAAGTTCAGTAGTAAGTGGCCTTTTCTAGAACATATGTTAACAGTGTCCACTGGCTCTCAAGATGTGGGAGATCTTTCTGGATTAAGTCTTTTTTTTTTTTTTTGAGATGGAGTTTAGCTCTTCTTGCCCTGGCTGGTGTGCAATGGCATGATTTTGGCTCACTGCAACCTCTGTCTCCCAGGTTCAAGCGCTTCTCCTGCTTCAGGCTCTCAAGTAGCTCAGATTACGGGCATGCCACACCATGCCCAGCTACTTTTGCTTTTTTTGTTTTTTGGTGGGTTTTTTTTTTTTTTTTTAGTAGAGACAAGGTTTCTCCAGGTTGACCAGGCTGGTCTCAAACTCCTGACCTCAGGTGATCCATCCACCTTGGCTCCCAAGAGTGCTGGGATTACAGGCATGAGCTGCCAGCCTGGATTAAGTATTTGCTTTGTCCTTGCCACAATTTGTTTGGAAGGGGATAAGGGAAGCTGATTATATCTCACCAACAGTGGTGCCCCTTTCAAGGGGTTTGAGCTTCAGAGCTTCTCCAACTATGTCTTCAGGTAGGAATTAAGTCAACACCATCTAGTAAGTACTTTCTAACTAGGGCCAAGAAAGTAAAGATGAACAAGATAGAGTCCCTGCCCTAAAAATAATTCTACTCTGAAGAATAAAAATATTAGAAAAATGAGAATCCCTTAGGGATGGGAATTGGGCAGTACCTACCAAAATTCCAAATGCTTATATACTTTGTCCAGAAATTCCAAGTGCCATAGACAAACTTACACACATGTGAGATGACAACTGTAGAAGACTCTTTATGTGGCATAGTTTTTTTGGGTTTTGTTTTTTTGAGATGAGTCTTGCTCTGTTGCCCTGGCTGGAGTGTAGTGGTGTAATTTTGGCTCACTGCAACATCTGCCTCCCGGGTTCAAGTGACTCTTTTGCCTCTGCCTCCCGAGTAGCTGGGACTACAGGCATGCACCACCAAGCCTGCCTAATTTTTTGTGTTTTTAGTGGAGACGGGGTTTCGCCATGTTGGCCGTGGCAGGTGTTATTAACCTGCCTCAGACTCCCAAAGTGATTTACCTGCCTCAGATTCCCAAAGTGCTGAGATTACAGGTGTGACCCACCATGCTCAGCCTTTTATGTGGCATAGTTTGGAATAGCAAAAGATGGAAACAAATCAAGTGTCCCTCTGCAGGAAATAAGTTTTCATTTTTTAAAATTTATTTATTTTTTTAAAGATGGGATTTCACCCTGATGGCTAGGCTGGTCTTGAACTCCTGACCTCAGGTGATCCACCCACCTCGGCCTCCCAAATTGCTAGGATTACAGATGTGAGCCACTGCACCCAGCCTAAAATTTATTTTTTAATAGAGACAGGGTCTAACGTTGCCAAGGCTGGTCTCGAACTCCTGGGTTCAAGCAATCCTCCCACCTTGGCCTTCTAACATGCCGGGATTACAGGCCTGAGCCACCACAACCAGCCAGGAATAAGTTAGGTAAGTTATGGAACATTCACATCATGGAATATTCTGCATATAAAAGGAAAAATGCATGAGGAAGCACTCTAAAAGGAGAACTATGGAAAGATTACCAAGATACATTAAGAATAGCAAGGGGAGGAACCAGGTGTGGCGTGGTACTCTTTAATAAAAAGGGGGATAAATTTTAAAAATGTACTTCCTATATGATTGCCTCGATACAAAGAAACTGTGAAAGGATTAAAAAGAAACTAAAAATAGAGGTTATGTGACGCTAACAATGCGTGGCAAGGGGTGGTGGGCGGGTGAGTGACAAGCACAGGGGCCTGTCATTGTTTACCCGTGTATATACCGATTACTTATTTTTAATTTCAGAATTACATGTAGCAGCCGACTGATTTCAAAGAGCCTTCTGTGCTTCCTTAGACATTATTTGTACCTCTAATTATAGCACTTTTTCCGCCTTGTATTAAAAAGACATATCCAATTCTGTCTCTTTCCTGTTAAAAAAAACACACACACATACATACATCAATAGCTTCCATCAGGCAAGATGAATGGCACTGTGCTTAAAAGGCTGATCTACCTTGTAAGCCCTTTCTCAGAATGCTTCTGCCTTTTCTAAAGCTGCTCCTTCAATCACAAATTCCATTCCTTATCCCATGTCCCGGGAAAGTGACCATCTCCCTTTAAAGTCTCCATTTAAGTCACTTCCTCTGTAAGCTCTTTTTTACTGTCTCTACGGTGGGATGAATTGACAAGCTTCAACTTTATGCTCCATTGTACCTTGTAATGAACCTAATCCTGTATAACATCTGTGACATTTGCATAGATGTGTCATCCTGAGGCAGAACATTTGCCTCGTTTGTTTATCTAGCTCCAGAGACTGCTGCAGTTACAGGCTTAACTGATAAATGAATATATGGCTCTATCTGCTTTATTGCAAGCTTTTTAATTTTTTTAAGGCAGGGTCTTAGCACTGACACCCAGGCTGGAGTGCAGTGGCATGATCTTAGCTTATTGCAACCTCCACCTCTCCTGGACTCAGGCAATCCTCCCATCTCAGCCTCCTGAGTTGCTGAGACTACAGGGATGGGCCACTGTACCTGCCTAATTTTTGTACATATAGGATTTCACCATGTTCCCCAGGCTGGTCTCGAACTCCTGAGCTCAAGTGATCTGCCCATCTTGGCCTCCCAAGGTGCTGGGATTATAGGCGTAAACCACTGAGTACCCAGCCTGTAAACCTCTTAAGGGCAGAAACTACACCTTAAACTTTTCTCTCTCCTACCTCCCTAAACCTAAGAGTGCATTTTGCACATAGTAAGAATCTGAAAATACATGCTGGGAATATCTGCATGTTGGGTTCAAGTCCTGGATCTTCTGGTTTATGGCTCCTGGGATTCTAAGCAAACTGCTTAACCTTTAACATGGTGTTTTTTCATTTGTTTGTTTTGCTTTGCTTTGTTTTTTTTTTTTTGTTTGTTTGTTTCTTGTTTTTATTTGTTTGTTTGTTTGTTTATTTTTGAGACAGGATCTCATTCTGTTGCCCAGGCTAAGGAGTGCAGTGGGGTGATCATGGCTCAATGCAGCCTCAACCTCCTAGGCTCAAGTGATCCTCCCATCTTAGTCTTTCAAGTATCTAGGACCACAGGTGCATGCCACCAAGCCTGGCTAATGTTTTTGTCATTTGTAAAGACAAGGCCTCACTTTGTTGCCCAGGCTGGTCTCTAACTCTTGGCCTCAAACAATCCTACTGTCAGAATGCTAGGATTAACAGGCACGAGTGACTGTGCTGGGTCAGTGCTTCCTTATCTCATCTTTAGATGATATCTCCCTGCCCTAACTCCCAGTTCACTGGGAGGTTCCAAAATACCTGAAGATGTTTTGTAAATTGTAAATCTTAACAATACACCCCTGCACTGTAGTTTATATATAACAAGAATTTGTTTTCCCTCTTCTGCTAGACTTTGAAATTCCTGAAATAGTTCTTTACATTTTATGGTTTTGGATAATGACGTTTGGATATGACTCCATTTAGTTGATTCTGTTCTCCATCAGAGAGCACCAATTTTGAAAATATTTGTTCTGGCAAGTAAAAATTAAAATGAAGATTTTCAACCCTAGTAACATTCACTAGACTATATAATGAAGTTCTGTGGGGCCACTGCTATATTGGTCTTAAGTTTTAATCACAAATTAAATTTAATATTTGAGGCTTATTTATATGACAAAAAAAATGCATTTGGAGCTGTAGAGAGTACAAAAAAGAACAGGCTGCATGCAGTGGCTCATGTTTGTAATCCCAGCACTTCGGGAGGCCAAGGCAAGGGGACTGCTAGAGGCCGGCAGTTCAAGGTTGCACTGAGCTATGATTGTGCCACCTTACCTTAGCCTGGGTGACAAGAGCAAGACTCTGTCTCAAAAAAAAAAAAAAAAAAAAGACATCATTTACTACCTAGACAACCATGTAGTTGATAGGATGTCACAAACAAGTAAAATTAGATAAAAATTCAAAATTCAAAAATGGTTCAAACCTATTAATAGAAGATATACTTGAAGGTGAACCAAATCTTGAACAATAGCTTGAGAAAAGACCGATTTAATGGGATTTCAGGAGAAGAACTGAGATGTCAAAACATTCTAGGCAAGCAGAGAAAACAAATGAATTCAAAAAGAGAAAAAATTAAAGCTTGTGGATGAAGAGTAACCCAGTTAGGCTGCAGTACTAGAATACCTGGAGATAAGGCTTGAATTCAGGCTTGGAAAAACTCTGAAAAACCTTGAAAGTTTGATTTGAAGTTTCAAGATCCTGAATCTGACACCGAATCCTCATTCAGTGTTATCAGACATGACTCTCAGTCAAACTTGCCAGTGTGGAATATAGGAGCAAGTTACTTCTCTGAGCCTCAGATTCTTCATCTATGAAATGAGATTATTGTTGAAGTTAAGAGACTACGTATACTAAAACCATTCTGGCAGTGGTAAAGCACTCTACAAATTTTATAAAAGTTGTTTTTAATCTGCCTGAAACTTTTCAGTAGATCAAAGCTACTTGCAGGATCATTACAGGACCAAAACAATTCTTAGGAAAGATTAAACTTGAGGCAGGGAGCAGAGGAGAAATGAGCCTGGGAAAATTGATTCAAAGATTGCTGCAGTAATTGAAGTGTCAGATGTCATTCAAAACACGGGAGTAGGGAGCAGAAACCAGGGAAGAAATGCAGGGCATCTGGAGTAATATAAGCATCAAAGAGGACTGTGAAGTTTCAGCACCCTGAGAATAGCAGTACATTAGCAAAAATGGAGAAAGAAGTGCTTGATTGTATATCTTCTGATGTATTTATTAAAAGTCGGAGTAATTGTCAGATTTGATGGTTGATTCCAATATGTT
Source organism: Plecturocebus donacophilus (assembly GCA_004027715.1). Lineage (NCBI taxonomy): Eukaryota > Metazoa > Chordata > Mammalia > Primates > Pitheciidae > Plecturocebus > Plecturocebus donacophilus. Next base: position 97,732 of record PVKP010001142.1, read on the forward strand.
GGTTGGAAAAATTCTGGTTTAGAGAATAAAAGCTGAATTCCTTAGCAATTTATTTTGTAGATAGGTGAGTACAATTGAAAAAATAATATTTTGTGACGGATTCTCTATGCTGGCTCTTTACCTACTTGCTTTTTTTTTTTTTAATTTTTTTAAATTTTTTGAGACAGGGTCTCTCTCTGTTGCCTGAGCCAGAGTGCAGTAGCCTGAACACAGCTCACTCCAGCCTCCACCTCACAAGCTCAAGCAATCCTCCCACCTCAGATTCCTGAGCAGTGGGACCACAGGCGAGTGCCACCATGCCCAGCTAATTTTTTTTATTTTGTAGAGATGGGGTTTTGCTATATTGCCCAGGCTAGTCTGAAACTCCTGGCCTCAAGCAATCCTCCCACCTCGGCCTCCCAAAGTCCTGGGGATTACAGGCATGAGCCGCTGCACCTGACAACCTTGTTTAATCCCTCAAACAGCCTGAAAATGTAGACTGTATCCATTTTGTAGATGAGGAAACTGAGTTCAGAAACATCAGATAATTTCCCTAAGTTCAGCAGCAGCAGAGTGTAGGGAAAGGTAGAACGGTAGACTGTCACCTCTCTGTTCTTAGTAGAGACAGGGTCTCCTTATGTTATCCAGACTGGGCTCAAACTCCTGGGTTCAGCAATCCTCCTGCCTCGGCCTCCAGAGTAGCTGGGATTACAAGCATGAGCCCCCACACTCAACCAAAAAAAAATTTTCTGAAACTAGTCTGCCTACAAATTAGTAGACAATAATCACCAAGTCTAACTTCCCTGTCCTGACTTGTTCACTAGTCAAGTGATCTCAGATAATTCCCTTCACACAGTGACTGCAGCCCACAGAAATACATGTTTATATTATGACTCTGAGTGCATACATGCAGGCACACATTCACACTATGTGATATAGTAGATTTGTTAAAATAGCAGAAGCTTTTTTTTATTCTATTGCTGTGTGACACCTATTAAATTGATTTAGTTGGTAATGATCCTACAGTTTGGAATACATTCCATTTTCCTTATTTTAATAAAAAAGAAAAAATGCCAGTTGCCACACTACCTCTCTAGACAAAAAAGTAGTATAATTTTCCCAAGTGTGCTCTGTGGGTGGCCCATTGTTTTTTAGTGGCTTAGGAGGTTCTGTCCCATACTCTTTTCAAAGAAATCACTTTAATGCAGTAAAGACTTTCAATTCCTACAGTAAAGATGTGTGTGTCTTCCAAATTTATTTCATCATAAAGTCTTATTACTCACATACCTATTTAGATAAGCATTTAGGGAAATGAAGGGAAAAAATTAAGTGGACTCGTTTTGAAAACTGTAAAACTGTGAGCACTGTTGTTATTATTGATTCATCATCCCAGAGTACATTTCAGACCCTAAGATTCTCTTAGGATCTGAAAGCAAGCATCCCTTGGATCATTTTAGTGCCAGGGAAGGCAGATTCTTTCTATTGCATTTGCTTTTTCACTGATTACAGTATTAGAAGATTCCTACAGGGTATGAAACACTAAGACGTTTAATTTCAGGATGTCCCTGGCAGCTGAAAGGGTTGAAAGTTATTTAGCTTGAAAGAAACATATGTCACATGAGCAAAATATCACGGTTTTGAAAGAAATACCATTTGTGTCCCTTCTGTTGGCAAATATTCCTTGGTGCTGAGAATTCAAACTGTCAAATTGCACACAAATCTGAAATTCCAAAATGAAAGCCAAACAAGGCATAGCAACAAAGTAGAATTGTTTTAAGTTAATTAAGTAGGTAATTGAGCAAATAAATTCTGCAGTCACATAAACAGCATTTCCGATGCAAAATCTACTCCAGACACTGAGGAAGACTGCAAGAACCACATTGTCCCTAATTGCAGATCCACCCTCCCCCAGCTACCAGAGCAATCAATTCATAAGCTCACAGTGGCTTCCTATTATCTCAGGATAAACATGGCACACCAAACTCTCCCTAGGACAGTCCTGCTTTTTTCTTTGGCTTCAATTCTTACCTCCCCTTCTCTACTACTCCTTTAAATTTGACACATAAAAATTGTATATATTTATCATATACAACATGATGTTTTATTTTATTTTGTTATTTTATTTTATTTTTTGAGACAGAGTCTCTCACTCCTTTACAGAGGCTGGAGTGCAGTGGTGCCATCTCAGTTCACTGCAACCTCCACCTCCTGGATTCAAGCAATTCTCATGCCTCGGCCTCCTGAGTAGCTGGGATTACAGGCGTGAGCCACCACACCCAGCTAAGTTTTATATTTTTAGTAGAGACAAGGTTTTGCCTCGTTAGCCAGGCTGGTCTCGAACTCCTGACCTCAAGTGACCCGCCTGCCTCAGCCTCTCAAAGTACTGGAATTACAGGCATGAGCCACCACCATGTCCAGCCTTATGGTGTTTTAATATATGTATTAATTATGGTGTCAACCAAACGTGAGGCCTGATCAAGGAAGACACAGCAACAAAGCTGGGTGTGTCCCAGAGACTGCTGAGAGTTGGAAGACTTTTGTGGGAAAGTGTAGAAGAACGTAGGAGGACTCTTCATACTAGGGTTCTTCTTTTCATTGGAGGGCACGATACAGAGGTTATCCTCACTGGCTACAGATGATATGCAGGCTAAAATGTCTACATGCAAGACAATTAGTAAACTTCATGATGCAGAAACCAGTCACCAAAACTTGATGATTCAGAAACAAATCAGGTCCCTTTCAGTGTCAGTAGGTTACGTATTAATCAGTACATCAACAATTTGAGGGACTCATGGTAAGATTCTTTACTCTGGGACAGTACAGGAAAGGACAGGCATCGTAAGACCTCCCCCGGGAGGTTAATTTGGAAGCCTTCCCAATGTGACCTATAGGTTACCAATCAAGTGAATTAATATGTGTTAACTCACATACTTATTTTGTGAGAACACAAAATCTACTCTCTACATGATCTTAAAAATACAATACATTGTTACTTACTATAGTCACCATTTTGTGCAGGAGGTCTCTTGAAGTCATTCCTCCTATCTAACTGAAATTTGTATCCTTTGACATCTTTCCAACCCTTCATTCTCTCACCTGCCCCTGACTAAGTCTTCTTTTTCTTTAATGTAGAGACAGGTTTTTGGTTTGTCGCCCAGGCTGGAGTGCAGTGGCGCGATCATAGCTTATTGCAGCCTCACACCCCTGAGCTCAGGGGATCTTCCCACCTCTGCCTCCCAAAGTGCTTTGGGAAAGTAGTGGCCACTACTTTCCTCTCTACTTCTGAGTTGTCCCAGATGACAGAGTTTCTTTCTTTTTGAAGGCTAAACAGTATTCTATGGTATATTTATACTACCTTTCCTTCACTATTCATCCGTTGATGGGCACTTAGGTTTATTCTATGTCTTAGCTGTCATGAGCAATGTTATAATGAATGTAGAAGTACAGATATCTCTTCAACATACTGATTTCATTATATATATATATATATATATATATATATATATATATACATATACACACACACACACACACACACACAGACACACACACACACACACCCAGTAATGAGATTGCTAAATCATATGGGAGTTCTGTTTTAAATTTCTCTCTCTCCTGCTTAATGCTTCAGCAACACTGAACTGCTTTAAGCTCCCTGCACACACCATACCTGTACTAAGTCATCAAATGCCTGCCTCTGTTCTTACTCTTTCTCCCCTCTTCCTCCGCTCTTACATAGCATTTTAAGGCTCATCTCCTTCAAGACACTTTCCTAGCCTGGGTCTCATTTTCTATGTTCCCATAAATCAAGGACCTTATCTTTATCACTGAATTAACACATTGTTTGAATCATCTGTGGCTGCCTCCTCCTTTACCAAACAGTGAGTTTCCTTGGGGACAAGGAATATGTCTAGTCTATATTTGGGTATCCTGTAGTTGGCAGCACATAATAGATGCTTAATAAATGTTTGAATGAAAGATCCGATAAGCTCCATATGTGTGCTGGATGTTGCCAAGAACATTTTAGATACTCAGATATGCAATAACACTTACATGTTGGCTACTGCACAAGGAGTCACAGATATAACTAAGATAGTGTAACTGCCTTCTGGGTTAACATGCCTAAGACTATATAATATCCTATAATAGGTGTTACACTAGAGGTTTCATCAAAGTACTTTCAAATTCAGATGAGTGAGATTGACTAATTCTGTCTGAGATAACTAAGTCTTTACAAAGCAAGTGATAATCTAATTGAATTGGTCGGCAATAAAATAAAGTTTTAAGTGACTTTGAAGTCAGTTATACCTGGGTTTGAATTGCAGTTTATCTATGTGATCTTTTTTTATTTTTTAATGTATGTGATCTTTAACAAGTTTTTTTTTTGTTTGTTCTTTGTTTTTTGTTGCTGTTGTTGTTTGAAATGGAGTCTTGCTCTGTCACCCAGGCTGGAGTGCAATGGCACAGTTTTCTTGGCTCACTGCAACCTCCACCTCCCACGTTCAAGCCGTTCTCCTGCCTCAGCCTCCCGAGTAGCTGGGATTACGGGCAATCACTACCATGCCTTGCTAATTTTTGTATTTTTTAGTAGAGATGAGGTTTCACCATGTTGGTCAGGCTGGTCTCGAACTCCTGATCTCGTGATCCACCCGCTTTGGCCTCCCAAAGTGCTAGGATTACAGGTGTGAGCCACCACATCCTGCCCTTGAGCAAGTTACTAGCCTCTCTAAGCTTCAGTGTTCTTACCTGTACAAAGGCATAGAAATCATTTTTACCTCATAAAATTGCCATCAGTATTAAATGAGATAATACAACTTTAGTACAATATCTGGTACCTAATAAGCACTCAGTCACTGGTAACTATTATCTTAATGTTACAACCAGACCTTGAAGGGCACATTATAATAAGCTAATCTGCAAAGGGGTGCTGGAAGAAAGTCTAGAGTCGTGTTGGGTCAGGATTTACTGAAGTATGGAAGCTAGAAAGCACATGCTTGTTCAGGAGGAAGTGACAATCCACAGAGGGGGAATTCAGTTCAAGCCAATTACCTGGCAACCAAAATGGATGACATGTAAAGGATGCATGGCATGGTCTGGTGGAAATGATACTGCGTTGTAAGAATAAGGGGACTAAGCTCCTACTTCAGTCTCATTAGATAACACCACCATTTAGTCCCACTGAGCTTCCTTTTCTTCATCTGTAATAAAAGGATACTGAAACAGAGCAGTGATGGCTGCCCATGCTACCTGCCCCCATACCCACGGCAGCTACTACTAATACATTTATCTTTTCCATCAAGTTCGGATGGAGCATTAGTATCCTCAACAGTTTCCCAGGTAGCTATCTCCAAATGAACAAAACCCGTTTGCGGATTAGATGTTTGTTAGGTTTTTTTTTTTAGACCTGCTAAATAATACCAGGTTTCTTTAATTGAAATATTTTGAGTGAGCCAGGCATAGTGGCTCCTGCCTGTAATCCCAGCACTTTGAGAAGTCAAGGTGGACTGATCACTTAAGGTCAAGAGTGCAGGACCAGTCTGGCCAATGTGGTGAAACCCTGTTGGTGGCATGCACCTGTGTTCCCCCCTACTCAGGAGGAAGGAGAATCACGTAAACCCGGAGGCAGAGGTTGCAATGAGCTGAGATCGCACCATTACACTCCTGCCTAGGCTACAGAGGGAGACTTTGACCCAAAACAAAAGAAAAAACACATTTTGTGATGTGCTGGATTATCCATATTCACATTAAATGTTTGTTGCTAAATGATATTTAGACCTTATATCAAAATCTAATAAAATAATACGTATGTATGTACCATTAAGTTAGCATGAATTTGACTAATGTTGAAAAACCTATTTGTATGTGCTCAAATTTTAACCTGTTTGGGGTTTCATTTAATTTCAGATCTGAAAATTCATCTCCAGACTACTGATTATGGTAACTTTTTGGCTAATCAAACAAATCCTCTTACTGTTTCCAAAATTGACACCGAGATGAGGAAAAGACTATGTGGAGAATTTGAGTATTTCCGGAATCATTCCCTGGAGCCCCTCAGCACATTTCTCACCTATATGACGTAAGTGATGACAGAAAGCCATAATACACCCCAACGTGCTAGTGCAGATGAGCCCTCACAGTGATAGGTGGGGCATTAAGCCGGAGTCAGACTTAAGGCCTTTTCCATTGTTTGTAACTTTAAATTCATTCAAATTTTAGCAACTGATCGGCACATAGAGCCACATTTTTGCATTAGAAAACGGATTTTATTGATTATAAACATGATTATATCAGTGGCGGTAGCCTCTATCTAAAGCAGTATTTTCAGTTTTCATTTAAAAAAAAGCATTGCCAATGTTTAAGGCATTAGTACTGAAGGTAATTTTATGTGACATTTTTGGATCAATTGTAACAGTCGGGTTGACAATATCTCAAAGTATTCTTAAGGTTGTATATACTACTCCTAATTCCCTTTGTAACAGTATAAGTGGCCGATGTGAAACTTATATGCGTTTTATTTTTAGCGATCACCAGTGCTTCCAATTGTGCAATACGTGAGCTCCTCATTCTAAAAAATGTTTGAACTCTCACACAATAAACTGTACTTTTATGATACCAATTAATAAATTTTACTTAGTGCTCAAATGGACCATTTGAAATAGGTTTGTACCTTTCCAGTTCTCCTAGCTGACAAACTGGGAACAAAGATCCACAGCAGATGAGCTATGTGTTATGTAGATAAAATTTAGATGTAAAGCACAAAGTTCTGAAGACTAGGTCCAAGCCGAGGTCTGGTGCCTGGCACTCAGGCATCAATATATTTGTGGAAAGAGAATATCGAAAAAAATGCTGGTTAATATAAGCCAAATATTAGTCAAAGGGGAGCAAAAGAACAGGACTTCATGTCAAACACTGTGCTTAGCACTAGAAATAGGAAATTAGAGACATGTTTTATGAATAAAGAAAACTGGGTGTTGGCTATGTGAAAGCATGGCTTTGGGAGACAACCTAAGATTTTTAGAGGCAGATACCAAGAAAATATCATAAGAGAAAGCCTGGAAAAGTAGAAAACAGAGGCTCCTTCTGAAAGAGCAATTTCAGCCTCTGTCTGATTGAACGATAAAATGACAGTATGGCCTCAAGGACCAGGGAGTGAAAAACATCCGCTTATCTGACCAGGAAGATACTCCCTCTATCCTTCTGTTCTTTCTTCATCCTTCCATATCTCCATCATCCATTCTTTTTTAATTTCTAAAAGTGAGTCTTACTCTGTCACTAAGGCTGGAGTACAATGGTGTGATCTCGGCTCACTGCAACCTCTGCCTCCTGGACTCCAGTGATTCTCATGCATTAGCCTCCAGAGTACCTGAGACTACAGGCGCCCACCACCACACCTGGATAAGTTTTGTATTTTTTTTTTTTTTTAGTAGAGACAGGGTTTCCCCATGTTAGTCAGGATGGTCTTGAACTCCTGACCTCAAGTGATTCACCTGCCTCAGCCTCCCAAAGTGCTGGGATTACAGGCATGAGCCACCGCACCTGACCTCACAGTATTTTTCAAGGGTGTGAGTGTATGGGGTGTATTTTGTTGGTATCTGCAGGGCCCTTCCTAAAAAGTAAAAACCTTAAGGAGAAACCCAAAATGTAAAAGAGATGAAAGAAGATGCCGGGATTGCTCACAGAGTATTTTCCTCCTCCTTGTGATGATTGAGAGGAAATGGAAAGTGCTTAGACTTTGGGTTGAGTCAGATCCAAGTTCACATCTAATCTTCAGCGGCTGCCGTGAATGAGGCAGTGCAAGCAATGATGCCTCCTGCAAAAATGCCTGGCATGGATAATTATGGAGATGGTAAAGATTCCTGAGCTAAAGGACAAAATGGCCCCAGTTGTGTGGAAGGAAAAATAATAATCAAAATACTAGACGACATTTACAGAATATTGCTATATGCCGGGGGCTTTATTAGGTTGGAAAGCTAATAAAAGTACTTTACAAACCTTATCTCATTTAACCCTCCTGACAAATCTTACTCAGTTGTTACCATCAGCATTCTAAGGATAAGGAACCTATAACTTAAGTGCAATAATCTGCCCTGGTCACAGATCTAATGAGTGGGGCAGTTATGATTTGAAATAAGTGTTAGCAGTAGGCATCATAAAATAATTTTGCTCAGATTTTAGTTAAGTGCAGAAAATCTGACCATGACAATGACAGAGGGCAGCCCAATTTCAACTGAGTCAGAAAGCTGCCAGATTTTGTGCTTTGGGGTTGGGAAACAAATCTCATATAAAGGAAATGTGCCCAGAATACACTGGGAGATGCTCCAGTTCTAAAAACAGCTATGAATCCTTTGGTCAAAGGTTCCTCTCACTGATGATCCCACAGATTTCTTGTTTCCTAATCATAGAATTTTTTTTTTTTTTTTTTTTTTTTTTGAGATGGAGTCTCACTCTGTTGCCCAGCTTGGAGTGCAGTGGTGTGATCTCAGCTCACTGCAACCTCTGACTCCCAGGTTCAAATGATTCTCTTGCCTTAGCCTCCTGAGTAGCTGGGACTACAGGTGTGCACCATTGCACCCGGCTAATTTTTGTATTTTTAGTAGAGACGGGGTTAGCCAGTGGCTACTTCGCCGTGTTAGCCAGGCTGGTCTCGAACTCCTGACCTCAGGTGATCTACCCGCTTTGGTCTCCCAAAGTGCTGGGATTACAGGTGTGAGCCACTGTGCCTGGCCCTAATCATGGAATCTTAGACATGGAAGGAAACTTAGCATTCATTAATTAAGCAAGCGTTGTTATTCACAACAAGCTACTATGTTAAATATATACTGTTTCTAAAACAAAAGTAATATTTAAAATTTTAAATATTTCTAGTTATAAGCAGCATTTTTAAAAATGGTGTCCAAGAATACAGATAGTCACAAATCCTGGGTAGAATGTTAACACAAAATTAGAATTGGAAAGGTAGTTTTGGTAGTATTAGTATTGTTGCTAAAGGACATATTTTAATTTATCTGTTCTTCCTATTAGCTATACATGCTTTGAATTAGTTCTTTTAGTATTTCTGTTTGGACTTGCTATTACCTAATGGGCATTCAATATTTGTTGAATCAATATATAATCCTCCATTCAGCAATACTTTACATAGAGCTAGAAAAATACTTCCAGATAACTCAGCAGTTTACATTTTATATAGCACTTGAAAATTGTTTTTTTATTGACCATTATGTTAGGGGTAAAACTGGATGTCATGCCTGCAGATACATTTTGTGAGGGCAGCTCGATGTTTTTAAAAAATAACTTTTAAAAAATACACTTTGAGCCAAGCATAGTAGCTCATGTCTGAAATATCAGCACTTGAGGATGCCAAGGCAGAAGGATCACTTGCAGCCAGGAGAACGTAGTGAGACCCTGGCAAACATAGTGAGACCCTGCCTCTACAAGAGAAAAAATTAAGAATTAGCACAGTATGGGGGTGCATACCTGTAGTCCCGGTTACTGGGGAGGCTGAGGCAAGAGGACTGCTTGAGCCCAGGAGTTTGAGACTGCAGAGCCATGATCATGCCACTGTACTTCAGCTCGGGTGACAAAGTGAGATTGTATCTCCAAAAAAACCCAAAACCAAACATACAAAAAGCACTTTGAAGTCAAGTATGGTAGCTTGTACCTGTAGTCCCGGCTTCTCAGGAGGCTAAGGCAGGAAGATCACTTATGTGCAGGAGTTTGACTCACCAGCCTGGGCAACATAGCAAGACCCTGTCTCTTTAAATAAATAAATTTGAAAGAAACATTTTGTCAAGACTGCATTCTTCCATTAGCCATAATCTCCAACACTCCTGTATTTAAGCTACTTATCAGACCCCTGAAGATATTTACTCTATCCTAGATGTTTTACCTACACCTCTACACAAGAACCCTGCAAAGCAGGTGTTTATATCTCCATGTTTAAAAGTATGGAAATGGAGAGTCAATGAATTAATGCATTTTCCAAGGTCACAAAGGTAAGAGACTTGAAAGCGATTCCATTCCAGGTCTATCAGTCTAGAAAGCTAATGATCTTGCCACTGTCCTGGTAGTTTATATTAAGGCAAGCAATTCAGAAATATCTGTGGGTCTTCAAAAACCATGCATGTTCTTGACTCCTACTTCAGGAGATTCTGATCTAATTGGCCTTGGAGTGGGGCCCATCTGTATTTTGGAAGGCACCCAGGTTATACTGAGGTGCATCTCTGATTTAAAATGTTTCATCATTCATGAAGTCCTTGCCTATGCCTATGTCCTGAATGGTTTTGCCTAGGTTTTCTTCTAAAACACCAAAAGCATTGGCAACAAAAGCCAAAATCAATGGGACCTAATTAAACTCCAGAGCTTCTATACAGCCAAAGAAACAATCATTAGAGTGAACTGGCAACCAACAGAATGGGGAAAAAATTTTGCGATCTACCCATCTGACAAAGGGCTAATATCCAGAATCTAGAAAGAACTAAAACAGATTTACAAGAAAAAAAACAAACAAAGCCATCCAAAAGTGGGAGAAGGATATGAACAGACACTTTTCAAAAGAAGACATATATGAGGCCAACAAACATGAAAAAAATGCTCATCATCACTGATTATTAGAAATGCAAATAAAAACCACATTGAGATACCACCTCATGCCAATTAGAATGGCGATCATTAAAAATCTGGAAACAACGGATGCTGGAGAGGATGTGGAGAAATAGGAACGCTTTTACACTGTTGGTTGGAGTGTAAACTAGTTCAACCATTGTGGAAGACAACGTGGCGCTTCTTCGAAGACCTAGAAATAGAAATTCCATTTGATCCAGCAATCCCATTACTGGGTACATACCCAAAGGATTATAAATCATTCTATTATAAAGACACATGCACACATATGTTCATAGCGGCACTGTTTACAATAGCAAAGACCTGGAACCAACCCAAATGCCCATCGACCCTAGAGTGGACAAAGAAATTGTGGCACATATACATCATGGAATACTATGCAGCCATAAAAAACAATGAGTTTGTGTCCTTTGTAGGGACATGGATGAATCTGGAAACCATCATTCTCGGCAAACTGACACAAGAACAGAAAATCAAACACAGCATCTTCTCACTCATAGGCAGATGTTGAAAAATGAGAACACATGGCCACAGGGAAGGGAAAGAGAGAGAGAAAGAGAGAAAGAGGAAGGAAGGAAGGAAGGAAGGAAGGCAGAGAAGAGTGTATTTAAATGGCGGAAAGGGATCCCACAGTTCTGAAACCCTTTCTGTTATCCCTCTTCCAGTATATCTTCCAAACTCAAGGGTCTCTCTAGCATCCATGAAATTCCATCACATAAAGTAACTTCCTGTCCTATTAGAAAATGCCCAAGACAACATTATAGAAATTATTAAATCAATCTTAATAGAGACAGTCTAAATTTAAGTTGGTATAATAAATACAATCATAAGCATTGCACATTTTATGAGATATAATTACTGTACATGTGAAACTTATTTTGAAAATCTGGAATGGATATTTTTAAATACTTAATAGCAGGAAGATCTGGAGGGTTTGTATACTATAATTATACACAGTTGTGTGAAACAAAGGAATGAGTCCAATAACATTTTATTGAAGAGCCCATTTAATATAGGCCTTGGTTGTTTTATTTTTCTTCCTTCCTATCCAACATTTTCCATCAGCATTTCAACTTCTCATCTCTTTTGAAACCAGACATCTTTTTAAAATAATATCTCAAGCATTCAAAGTATCCCACCTCAGAAGCTGTAAAATCTCTGAATAGAGGATGACCAAGGAAACATCATCTTCGGTACTTACACAGTCATGGGTAATCCTAGGTTAAAGTCCTAATTCTCAGATGATTGAGAATCTGAAGTTAAGCACCACACACTGAAGAAATCTTTAAAGATTCATTCCTAAGGGCTAATCAAAGTTTTAAAATGTCCCATGATGCACAACAAACCATCTACAGCCTTTGTAGTGTGCTATCCATTAGGGTGCTTTAAACCTTACGCCTTACTTTACCCAAAGTGTTTCCCAGGACTCAGGACTTCCAGTGTTGATACCAAGAAAGTCCTCAGCAAACCAGATGAGTTGATCACCCTATCACCAGATAGTCAAAAAATGAATAACATAACTCTAGCTCACTAAGGGCTTACATTCTAATGCAGCAAGCAAGTTCACAAAAGGTGCAAAAGTAAAACAGAAGCCACAGCTATAACAGAAGCTTGAGCATTCAATGAGAGGAACCTAGAGGGTTGAAACAACAAATTCTGACTTTAAAAGATTTTGTAAAGAAAGTAGAATTTTTGGCCATTGTTTAAAATTGGCATAGATTGAAAGAATAAGTGAGGCATGAAAGAATTTTTGTCTAGAGGTGACATATCATCTCAGAGGTTCCTGGAACATAGACATGGGTAGAGGGAACAGAGAATGGAACGAAAGAGTAAAGAGGTTGACCAGTTAAGGGCTTTGCTGCTAAGTCTCTAAGTAAAAGTCACTATGGGAAGGCTTTCAGAAAGTGCCATCAATTATATGTTCCTTGCGTGTTGCAGATGATACCCTCTCCCTGAATGGTCATCACCTTGTAAGGGGAAAAGAATTTTCCCACTGGATGGCCATGCAATAGGGTGATCGAACACTTCTACTACCTCTGGCTGTGTGGCCAAAGGCAGTTTGACCTCTAAGCATTAATTTCTCATCTAGCCAATGGGAGAGTACCTGTTCTTTAGGATTATCGTGCACATGGTATTTGTTCAATAATTGGCGAATGCTATTATTATGCTGATTTCCTGAGGCATGCTTAAAAAGTATCCAAGTCCTTGTAGCTGGTAAATAAAGAGCCTAAGTTGTGACATCAAATCCCTCTAAATAGCATTCCAAAAGTGATACTTTTTTCTTTTTTATTTGTTTTTACTTTTTAACTCCTCCTGCTTCACAAAGTGAGGGGGTTAATCTGATGTGTATCTTAGGAGATGATTTTGTTGGTATTATAAGAGATGCATTGAGTGGATGAGACTTAAAGCAGAGAAAAAAATAGAGGAAGCTATTTTTAAAAGTTTAGATTGGAACTTTGAATGGTAGAGACAGGAAGGTGGGGAATATGATTAGATTCATTTGAGAGATAGACTTAACAGAATTTAGTATCTTGATTTATGAGGCATGAGAGAAAGCAGACAATAATTCCTGGGAATTCTAAGTTAAGGATTTGCAAGTAAGGTAAGTGGATTTTATTTTTGGATCTTATCAAGAAGACTAGGGAGATGACGGTAAATTAGAGGAAATTATAGAAGTAAATAAATCAGCCTTAATCTGGGGCATACTTAAAAATAGAGTGTCCGAGTCCTTGTAGCTGGAGAGGCCAACGACAGAGAAAACAGAAAACACAGGCTCCACCACTGCTGTTGAAGGGCTGCTGATGTCACACTTCAGCAAAATTAGTGTCTGAGGGCTGAGGTTGTTAAGGTAATGGATGTGAAAGAGCTTAGGGTGCCATCGCTACAACAGTTCTGAGTGGGATACAAATTGGGACCAAGGTGAGCATAATGCTTTGTGCTTGGGCAACTGTCTGGCAAGACATCAATCAACCACCAGGGGGCAATATTCATCCCAGTGACCTGTTTTCCAAAATATTACTCCTTTCCCAACTGTTTTAAGAGATTTAAGAGTGTCCTATAACATTTATTTTCAGGATGGAGACTGAAATCCACACGTATCCATTGTCCTAGTTTTATGTTGTTTATTTGTTTATTTTTTTAGAAAGACAAATTTATATTGCCTTTTTTTTCTATTTTTTTTTAAATTTATTTATTTTACTTTAGGTGCATACTATATCTGGCATTTCTCCCCATGTTATCCCTCTCCATCCTCCACTCCCTCCCCATCCCTCGCTGTCTCTCCCCTACCCCGCCCCCAACTGCCCCCAGTGTGTGATGCTCCCCTCCCTGAGTCCACGTGTTCTTGTTGTTCAACCCCACCTATGAGTGAGAATACGCGGTGTTTGGTTTTATGTTCTTGTGTCAGTTTGCTGAGAATGATGGTTTCCAGATTCATTCATGTCCCTACAAAGGACACAAACTCATCGTTTTTAATGCCTGCGTAGTATTCCATGGTGTATATGTGCCACATTTTCGTTGTCCAGTCTGTCATTGATGGGCATTTGGGTTGGTTCCAGGTCTTTGCTGTTGTACACAGGGCTGCAGTGAACTTACATGTGCATGTGTTGTTTATTTTTTTAACTGAAAAAAAGCACTTGTGTTTAAAAAACGAGAGAGAAGATTTTTACTAAAATGTATTTTGTGTTCACTACAGGTTAGTATTTTTATAATCACTTTCATGTATTAAATTTAATCAGCTTTTAAAGCAACCCTATGGAGTGGTACTAATATTGCTGGCTTTTTAGAAATAAGAAAACAGATTGAGTGAGTAAAGACTATACTTCAGAATTCATGTCACAGAGCCCAAGGTAACCACTCATAACTTTCATGCATATCTTTCTAAACTTTTTCCTTGTGAAAAATGTTTATATGTAAACACAAATATAAATATACATAATTGGACTTATTGTTTGTTTTAGAACAGTGAGATCGTATATGTATTGTCTACAATTTGTCCTTTTAAAAGGTCTGTGGGGGTGAACTAGGGGAGGGAGAGTGGGGGTTGGGGAGTTGGGGAGGGATAACATGGGGAGAAGTGCCAGATATAGGTGATGGTGAGGAAGGCAGCAAACCACACTGCCATGTATGTACCTATGCAACAATCCTGCGTGTTCTTCACATGTACCCCCAAACCTAAAATGCAATAAAATGCTTTTTAAATATAATTATAATTTTTTACATAAATACATATATATTTTATCTAAAATATTTTCAACTTATTTATTATTTACTTAATTTTATTAATTTACTTTTTTGTTTTTCTGAGACGGAGTCTCACTCTGTCACCCAGGCTGGAGTGCAGTGGTACAATTTTGGCTCACTGCAACCTCCGCCTCCTGAGTTTCAGCAATTCTCCTGCCTCAGCCTCTGGAGTGTCTGGGATTACAGGCGCCCACCACCATGCCTGGCTAATTTTTGTATTTTTAGTAGAGACTGGGTTTTGCCATGTTGTCCAGGCTGGTCTTGAACTCCTGACCTCAAGTGATCGTCCTGCCTCAGCCTCCCAAAGTGCTGGGATTATATGGGTGAGCCACCATACTCAGCCTATATATACACATATATAAATATATGTATATACATATATTTGTATGTAGTATAAAGTTCAGGGATATATGGGCAGGATGTGCAGGTTTGTTACCTAAGTAAATGTGTGCGTTGGTGGTTGCTGCACAGATCATCCCATCACCTAGGTATTAAGCCCAGTATCCATTAGTTATTCTTCCTGATGTTTTCCCTCCCTAACCCCCATAGTTATTCATTATCTATAAATAACTATGTTTGAAATGTACATGTAAAATGACTTACTCAAGAGCACACAGTTGTACAGTGGCAGAATTAGTACCGGAATCCAAGCCTTTTGTCACACTAATTATGTAACAGATATTTGTGGATGAATGAGCTGACTATATGTTCATCACTGCTACTGCCAATGTATATAGAAAATTAATTTCACCCCAGGATAAATATAAATACAGAAATCTAGAAAGAAAGAAGATATCACCTCTAGCTAGAGACATTTTAAAACCTTCATGAAAAGTATGATAATTGAATATGGCCTTATAGGATGGGGAGGATTTCAACTTTTAACAATTGGTGAGGAAGAGAAACTATATACATCTAGAGAAGAGTAGGAACCAAGACATTAATGCAGAAAAGGACAAGTAAGTTTGAGGAATTTTTAATCTAAACAGTTGGGTTAGACCACGATTGTAGAGAATCTTAAATACTGAAGAGGTTTCTTAAAATTCCAGAGCCACCAAGGGCTTGGGAAATGCAAAGTGATCAGCATTCTTGTTTTAAAATATGCTATTATGGCAATGCTGACTTCTAAGTAATTTTTCAGTATTTTATTTTGCTACAAGGAAAAACAAGTGTGACAGCAAAATTGCCTGCTTTTTCAAATTATTTTAATTTTCACTTCCTCTATTTAAAAATGGGAAGCTTCAGAGAAGGAAGAAATGTTACCAAAAATGTCAAATTTCAAGAGACAGAGAAGAATGTTTATGGGGATCTTCTAAATTCAGCTGACTAGCAAATCACGCAATATGGCAGGGTTGCCCCATGTAAGCATTTGTGGCTAGTGTTTGATTGAAGAAATCTACAGTATAACAAAAAATATTTACCAGTGTAATCAAGGAAAACTTTCATTTGAAAATTCATACATTGGGAAAGTTGTGAAATATATTTGATGTACTTTTACAAATTATTTAATTCCTCAGTGAAACTCCTAAATAAAAGTGTCTTTCACACACACACCCCAATCCTTTCCATGAACAATGACCCCTGAATTTTTTTTTTAATTGAGACAGGGTCTCATTCGGTCACCCAGGCTGTAGGGCAGTGGCATGATCATGGTTCACTGTAACCTCAGCCTCCTGAGTAGCTGGAACCACAAGCACACACCACCACACCCAACTAATTTCTGTATTTTTTATAGAGAAAATTTTGTCATGTTGCCCAGGCTGGTCTCAAACTCCTGAGCTCAAGCGATCCTTCTGCCTTGGCTTCCCAAAGGGCTAAGATTATAGGAATGAGCCATGGCGCCACCCTGAATATACATTTTATGTCCCTATCCTTGTACATTCTCTATGTATAATTGTTATCTAGCCAACATCTCAGTTATAGTCACCTAAAACAAAATGGTTGTCATTAAGAATTTGATTACATGTTGCAGTTGAAGAATGTGGATTGGCCTCCTAAGTAGAAAGGAAACCTGTAGCAATCAGGACCTGATATAAGAATGTGGCTTTCTGGGCCAGGCACTGTGGCTCACAGTAATCTCAGCACTTTGGAAGGCCATGGTGGGAGGACACTTGAGCCCAGTAATTAGAGGTTGTGGTGAGCTATGATTGCGCCACTTGGGTTTAGATGACAGAGAAAGACCCTGTCTCTAAAAAAATTAAATAAGGCCAGGCGGTGGCTCACGCCTGTAATCCCAGCACTTTGAGAGGCCAACTTGGGTGGAGACCAGCCTGGCCAACATGGTGAAAACCCTGTTCCTACTAAGAATACAAAAAAATAGCTGGACATGGTGGTGGGTGCCTGTAATCCCAGCTACTCGAGAGGCTGAGGCAGGAGAATCACTTGAACCTGGTAGGTGGAGGTTGCAGTGAGACGAAATCATGCCACTGCACTCTGGCCTGGGCAACAAGAATGAAACTCTGTCTCAAAATAAATAAATAAATAATAAAAAGGGTGTGGCTCCTGTGATCAAGCCAAAGATTAGTCACAATGTGTGTAGATAATGAAGATGTTATCATCACCAACTTATTAAATGTTCCATCAGGCCCAGTGGAAATTCAGACTGAGTCTTGAGGTGCCTCCATCTAGCAAAGGGGTTCAGGTCTCTTTATATAAAAGCTGTTATCAGTTTTGACAAACAATTGGCAAGCATTGTTTTAAGATTGGTGATTACATTTCCAAAGAGGTAACCTTGAACTTTTCGAAGTTCAGATAACTTAAAGGAAACATCATATAAAATAATGACCATGCAGAAACAGCTCTGGGGTTACAAGATACAAAACAAGATGGTAACAGGTTTTATGAAATAGGTATAAATCAGACTTGGGGGGGCTAGTATCTCAACACTATTGAGTAACATGATTTACAGTCTTCTGGGTGTTCCAGCCTTTCAAATGACTGTATCACTCAGCTTCTTGTCTTCACGCCACAACTGACATGATAACCCCTTATTATCTAAGAGCAATAGGTAAATTTAGAAAGGACTCTCTTGGCTAAAACGAAATGCAAAACTACAGAGATGAAGAAAGCTCAGGCTTACCACAAATAAATTTTTCAAATGTTTTACATTAAAGATTATGAGGTTTGTAATTTCCTGTGAAATCCAGTTTACAGGAAAATATCTTCTTCTAACAGTGTATATCCTCCGTCTTTATTCAAGGCACTCTACAAGTGCTTTCATATGTATTACTAAGCCTGATGCAAACCTTTCAAAGTTGAATAAATATTTCCATTTCAAAACTGCAGAAATGGGACTCTAAGGGTTTTTGAGTTTCAGAGTTGGGCTCAAATCAGGTTTATCTGTTTCAAAGCCTGGGCTCCTTCTACTGTGACAACTTTATGATTTACAAACCGTTTTCCTATGTATAATTTGATTTAGTTTGCACAGTGACCCTGTAAAGATAGTAGTTTTCTACCTCTTCTCACCCTGTGATGCCAAGTTTGTTGAAAAGAATAATCTGCCAGACATGTTGGCTTATGCCTGAAATCCCAGCACTTTGGGAAGCTGAGGTGGGCAGATCACCTGAGGTCAGGAGTTTGAGACCAGCCTGGCCAACATAGTGAAACCCCATCTCTACTAAAAACACAAAAATTAGCCAGGCATGGTGGCACGGGCTTGTAATCCCAGCTACTCGGGAGGCTGAGGCAGGAGAATTGCTTTAACCCGGGAAGCAGAGGTTTGCAGTGAGCGGAGATCACACCACTGCACTCCAGCCTGAGTGGACAGAGTGAGACTCTGTCTCAGGGAAAAAAAAGAAAAAGAAAAAAACCAGGTGGCGCAGGGAGACAGGAAATTGACCAGGCATGATGGTGCACACCTGTAGTGGCAGTTACTCTGGAGGCTGAGGTGGGAGGATTGCTTGAGCCCGGGAGGTCCAGGCTGCAGAGAGCTGTACACCACAGCACTCCTGTGTATCACAGGCTGCAGAGAGCTGGAGTACCACAGCACTCCAACCTTGGTTGCAAAGAGAGATTCCATCTCAAAAAAAAAAAAAAGAGCGAGAAAAAGAAAAAAAGCACTTGTAGAGTGCCTTGAATAAAGAATGAGGACCTAAACTGTTAGAAGAAGATATTTTCCTGTAAACTGGACTCTGCTGCAAATTACAAACCACATAACCTTTAATGTAAGAAAAAGAAAATAATAATCTATACTTATTTCCTCAACCCACTTCGGTCTTATTTCTTTCCCCATCAGGTCACCAAAAACCGTTCTAATAGCTATGTCCAGTGGATATTTTCTCAGCTCTTCCCTAATTCACCGTGGCATTTACCATTGTTGATGCCTCGTCCTATTCATTCTGTGACAGCTCTTTGTGCTGTTTTTACCATTTTCACTCTTTCTCCTTCTTCCTTGTAAAACTCTCTTTCTTATCCCTTAAGAGCCAAGCAAATAATAAAGTATGGACTTTAGTTAATAACAATATGCTAATATTGATTTGTTAATTATAATAAATGTGCCATACTATTTTAAGATGTTAATAAGAAACTGAGTATGGGGTATATTGAAACTCTGTACCATCATCTCAGTTTTTCTATGAATCTAAAATTATTCTAAACAACATTAGGTTAAAAATAATTTTACAAAACAGAGCTCTTCTACTCCTAGGGTGTGCAACACTTAAGGGACAGACAGAAAAAGCGAAACAACGAATGATCTAAAAAGAAAAAATGACCGGCCTGGGAGATAGGGCAATCGTAAGGCAAACTATCACAGAGTTCAGAGGAGAGAGGAGGAAGGTGTCCTGGAGAGGTGTTTATATCCATCAAATACTATTGCAAATCCTGGCAGACCCAGACGGGAGAGCAACACTGTATCCCTAGAGCGAAGCCCTCCTTCTTGCTGGTACTTGAAAAGAAGAACAATATGCCCAGCTGCCTGTCTCTGTCCTCTTCCCTGTGTGCCTTATGCAGAACCTAGGGAGCTACTGGCCATAGTGACCCCTCCCCAATTCTTCCCCTTTGGATTCTGTTCTGAAGGTCTTGGTTTATCTCCATATCTGTTCACTCTGACTCAGTGCTCATAAGCACATCAGAAATCTTAATGCTCACCTTCTCTACCTCAGTGACTCTTTTGGATTTTGTCTTAGAGACAAATAACAGTGTGGCCAGTGGTTCTTTGTTAAATAGTGTGCAATGTCCCATCTGTCCCCTTAGATCAGTGATTGCCATCCTTTAATCGTATACCTCAATCATTAAAACAGAAGACCAACATAATATGTTAACATATCTAATTATTTATGCATTTTTTCTAATATATTATGTCCACGTTATTTTTATTTTTATTTATTTATTTTTTTGAGACAGAGTTTTGCTTAGTCGCCCAGGCTGGAGTGCAGCGGCGCGATCTCGGCTTACTGCCACCTCCTCCCGGGTTCAAGCAATTCTCCTGCCTCAGCTTCTCGAGTAGCTGGGATTACAGGCACCTATCACCGTGCCCAGATAATTTTTGTATTTTTGGTAAAGATGGGTTTTCACCATGTTGGCCAGGCTGGTCTCAAACTCCTGACCTCAGGTGATCTGCCTGCCTCAGCCTCCCAAAGTGCTGGGTTACAGGTGTGAACCACTATACCGGCCTTAGGTCCATTTTAAAACATATACAAAAATTGAAATTTAAAAAAGAAAGAAATTAAAACCTATCCTAGTGAATAATTATGAACATTCTACAGGACAGCAGTCTTTCCACTGTGGTACATCTCCCCCTAGGACTACAGGATGCTTTCCAAGGACTATGGAGACAGGAGTGATTGTAAGATGATCAGTTTCCAGATCCTGAGTGCCTATATGTATGTGTACTCAAACTACCTAGGAGTACTTGAAGTCAGACCATTGTGCTGGGTTCCCCTTTTTGTCTCCTTTTCACAACTGTTCTTTTTCCATCATCCTTTCTACACCATACTATGATGCGCAGCCCTGAGGTAGAAAAAACGTTAGGACACTAAACAAACCACAGGACCATTTGAAGTATTAGTGTGGTGTTGTTTTTTTTTTTAATTGATACATAACATTTTACATATTTATGGGGTACATGTGATATTTTGTTACAGTTATAGAATGTGTAATGATCAAGTCAGGGCATTTGAGGAGTCTATTACTTTAAATA
Organism: Plecturocebus donacophilus; assembly: GCA_004027715.1. NCBI lineage: Eukaryota > Metazoa > Chordata > Mammalia > Primates > Pitheciidae > Plecturocebus > Plecturocebus donacophilus. The sequence continues at coordinate 118,712 of PVKP010001142.1, forward strand.
TTTGTCATTTCTTTTTTTTTTTGAGATGAGTCTCACTCTGTCGCCCAGGCTGGAGTGCAGTGGCACAATTTCAGCTCACTGCAAACTCTGCCTCCCAGGTTTAAGCAATTCTCCTGCCTCAGCCCCATCAAAGTCTATTTTGGAATATGTCATACATTGTTGTTAACTGTAGTCACTCTGCTCTGCTGTCTAACTATAGAACTTATACCTTTCATCTAATCGTATATTTGTTCCTGTTAATCTACGTCTCCTCATCTCCCCCTCCCCACCACCCACCCTTCCCAGCCTCTATTATCTGTCATTCTACTCATTACCTTTATGAGATCAACTTTTTTTAGTTCCCACATATGAGTGAGTGCATACTATATTTGGCTTTCTGTGCCTGGTTTATTTTACTTAACATAATGACCTCCAGTTCCATCCATGTCGTTGCAAATGACATGTCATTCTTTGTATGGCAGAATAGTATTCTACTGTGTATCTATACCATACTTTCTTTATCCATTCAACTGTTGATGGATGCTTAGGTTAATTCCGCATCTTTGCTATAGTGAATAATGCTGTAATAAACATGTGAGTGCTGGCATCCCTTTGACATACTGATTTCTGTTCCTTAAGATAGATACCCAGTGGTAGGATTGCTGGATTGTATGGTGTTTCTGTTTTTAGTTTTTTGAGATACCTTCATACTGTTTTCCACAGTAGTTAAACTAATTGAAATTTCTACCAATGGTGTATAAGAATCCCCTTTTCTCTACATCTTCTTTCCAGCATATTCTCTTGTTTGTCTTTTTAATACTGTCCATTCTAAATGGGGTAAGATGCTATCTTATTGTGGTTGAAGTATTGGTGTCTTGGAGTACACTAATGACTAAAAGGTAAAGAGAAGACCGATTGCCTAAGAAACTTAAGACCCAGGGAATGACCTGGTCTTGAGTTTCTTGGGTTTTTCTTTAGCCTCATACATTCCCAACTGGATGTTAGAGAATTTTACAGCCCAGAAAGCCCATGGGCACAGACAGAAAAGCCCCAAGAAAAGCCTGTTCACTCTAGCCAAAGGGCAGCCTCAGAAGGCTAGAAGCCTCAGAAGTTAAGGGGCAGCCTCAGAAGCAGAACTTTTTTTTCTTTTTCTTTTCTTTTCTTTCTTTTTGAGACAGAGTCTCACTCTGTTACCAGGCTGAAGTGCAGTGGCACCATCTCAACTCATTGCAACCTCCACCTCCCAGGTTCAAGCAATTCTCAGCCTGTAGTTGGGATTACAGGCACCCACCACCATGTCTGGCTAATTTTTGTATTTTTAGTAGAGAAGGGGTTACACCATATTGGCCAGGCTGGTCTTGAACTCCTGACCTTGTGATCTGTCCACCTTGGCCTCCCAAAGTGCTGGGATTACAGGCGTGGACCACCATGCCGGAGCACAAGCAGAAAATCTTTACATGGTAACAGCTCTACTCTAACCAAATGCCATGGGAAAAACTGCAAACCTACCCCTGTCAGCAAAGGCTCCATGGGGGTCCAGATGTCTACCCTTACCCTGCTGTAAGTGGGGTCAGAGAGGGTTGAGTGGGAAGCTGGGCCTTTGACCACCTCCCAGCAGTAATGAGCCCTCTTTTTTTGCCTTGGTATCAATAGAGGTCACACGCAGAGTAGTAAGTCCCAGAAGGAGAGGAGAAAAAAATAAATGTTGAAAAAGTATTCAAAGAAATAATGGCTGAAAATTCCTCAAATTGGCAAAAAACACACATCTACTAAGGGAAGATTCAAGAAACTAAGTGAAACCCCAAACAGGAAAACTCCAGTGAAATCCAGGCCAAGACATGTCATAATCAAACTTCTGAAAGAAAAAAAGACAAAAATATCGTGAAAGCTATGGAAAATGACACCTAACCAATAAGAGAGAAGCAATTTGAACCATAGCAGATTTCTCATTAGGCACCATGGAGCCAGAAGCAAGTGGTGCAATATTTTTCAAGAACTAAAGACAAGAAGAAAAATAGAATTTTGTATTCTGTCAAAATATTCTTCAGGAATGAAGGGGAAATCAAGACATTCTAAGGCAAAGGAAAACTAAGAGATTTTGTCACCAGCAGACCTACTGTAAAAGAATGGCTAAACAAAGCTCTTGAAAAAAAAAAAGGAAATGATAAAGGAGTAATCTTGAAACAACAGGAAAAAAGAAAGAACAGAAAGGAGAAAAACAAAGGGTAAATACAATATACTCTTTCTCCTCTTGAGTTTTCTAAATTGTATTTAACAATTGAAGCAAAAATCATTACACTGATGTGCTTCTCAATGTATATAGGGGAAATATTTAAAATATAAACAGGGAAGGAAAAGACATGTAAAAAGAAGTAAAGTTTTTAACACTGCACAAAAACTGGGACAGCTACTCTGAAAAATAGTCTTGCAGTTTCTTAAAAAACTAAACATACTCTTACTATGCCACTTAGCAACTGCACTTCAGGGCATTTATTCAAGAATAGCCAGAACTTATTTTAACATAAAAATCAGCAAACAGATGTTCTTAGCAGTTTTTATTTGTAATAGCCAGAAACTAGAAAAAAAAAACACAAATGTCCATCAATAGGTGAATGGTTAAATACACTGTGGTATATCAATACCATGGAATACTACTCACTAATAAAAAGGAACAAACTGTTTAGATGCAACAGCTTGAATATGTTACATGTAGCTCAAGATCATTGAGCAGAGTTAAAATAGCCAATCTCAAAATGTCACATATTGTATGCTGCCAGTTATATATTATTCAGAAAATGGCAAAATTATAGAGTGGGTGAACTGATTCCCATTTTCCAGGCATTGGGGGTGGTGGGTGGGAAAGGGTGGGTGTGACAATGAAGAGGTAATACCCTGGAGAGCTTCTTCACTGAACTGTGTTTTTCTTGGAAGACGTTTTTCTTTTTCTATCTCATGCCAGAGTGCTTAGTGAATGACAGTCATTTCTCAGCTATTGCTAATGACACTGAAGTACTAAAATTTTTATTCAGAGAAGAGCAATTTCTTTAACTCACCAAATTATTGCTCTATATTATTTGACCTTTCAGCAACTGTTATAGCAGCAGCATTTGGTAGTTATCATACAGTAAATATATTATAGTTATCTTTAAGATCCTTAAAGAAGCTAGGGAGTGGGAGGAGAAAGAACAGCTCTAAGATCACAAGGAAATGTTAAAATATCATCTGGCTTGACCTCTTTTATCTGAACCTACTAGTGAGCCAGTACTTTGATTTTGGAGACCCTACTCTGCTCCTTGCCAGCACTGTGATTTGGGTAAGGTATTTAGTACTGCTAAGCCTCAGTTTTCCTTAATAATGGTTCTTACAGCACTGAATTGTTGTGAAGCTTGAGTGAGAGTGTGCATATAATTACTGCCACATAGTAAAAACCTCAAAAAGAGTCAGCATTAAAAAAATATTTAATATCCTAAAATTTTTGAAATGGAGGAATTTGCTCTATCACAGTTTTAGGTGACTTTATAATTTTCACAGATGCCAAAGGACAATTGTCTAGACTATGAGTAGGAGAAAAATTACCCTAACTGAATGGTGGCTCTGTCACTACTTATGAGGACAATTATCTAAAACAGGGGTTTGAACTAGGTAAATACTCTGGTGTCTTTTAATTCAAAAATTACTCAGGTAACATCAGCAATTATTTGCTTCCCAACCACTGCCTGCATGACCCCCTGGAGAGCTACAGTGATTATAGTCTGGAAAAAGTAAACTGTCTTCTGGGTGCATTATGTCCCTGTCACCCCAATAGCCAATGGCAATTATATACCTGGTACCTGTGTGTGATAGAGATGAGAGAGGGGACAGGAAAGAGACACTCCTGTCCCCCATGAGAGTAGGCCAAGCCCTGGGTTCTCATGTCATTTTCTGAACAACACTGTGAGAACTGGTGTTATTGTTCCATTTTAGAAACAAGGCCACTCAGTAAGAGTTGAAATAAAATTGAACCCAATCTATAAAGCCTTTGGTTGTTGCAAATAGGGCTTAGCCTGTCTATTATTTAAAAAGTAAAAATACTCAATGACATATGCATGCACACACTGTGGAGGCAGGTCTGGGTGCTATATGCAGGCTGCATCCTACTCACAACATTGTCATTGGTCACCCGTCAACATTGGTCTAATATTCCTCTGCTAATTGGAATGCTCGCAGCTCGGATGCTTTTACATTGCAGGGGGGGCTGTGGGGAACAATTAAATGTCTGGAGTCTGCTAAGGATTATTAAGTGCTAGCAATTGCCCTCTCAGGTAATTGCTTTTGAGCCATAAAGGGACAGTTAAATAAGCACTTCCATTTTAATGTCATTTTGAAGAGATGAAAAGGATTCTAAAATTCCATGTCTAAATTTGGTACTGCTGTTCAGGAGGTGAAGAAACTTTACAGTCATGTGCTTTTTATAAAGGGATAATTGCCTGCTTCAAAAACTTCTTTAGTTAGAATTCTTGGGGCTAAACTGTAGAAGCTCCGCAATGTAGGAGACCCCATTTTCCAGCCACAGATGAATTCCTTGCACAGGAAGTCTGTCCCCCATGCAGTCAGACTCCAGTGACAATGTTTCTAAGTGCCAGGTAAATTTTCATCCAGTAAAAACGTATCATTTTTCAAGTGTATCTCACAGCAGTGGCTAAGCTTCCTGTCACTGTGAAACCTTAAGGACTAGGTTTGCATTGTTCCTTCCTCCTTCTGATCTGCGACCTCACCTTGTCAACTGCCTTGTCTCCCTCAACACTTAAATATCTTTACTTCTCTTCCTCCCACCTTAAAAAGACACATATTAAAACTAAAAATTGAAAGCTTCCCTGGTCCCTGGCTCTCCATATAGCTGGTTTTCTCTTCCTTCAAGGTCAGCTTGCAGCGTGAACTCCATTCTTTAAGCCTCCACGTCCCATTCATTTTAGAAACACAATAACCAGCCTTCTTCCATCCTCTTCTCCCCTCCGCCTGCACAGACACTTTCCACTGAAAGCATTTCCATTGAATTCTCTGATGACCGCTTAGTTGCCTTACTCTACAGATGCCTACTTCAAGGTCTTAACTTGCGTGTGCCCTTTGACACTCCGATCACTTCCTAGAACTCTCTAGAACTTCCTAAAATTCTCTCCCCTGATTCTCCTTCACCCATCTCATCATCCCTCTGAGTTTCCTTCAAAGTCCTTAAAAGCTGGGGTTCCCCAGAGTTCTCCGGAAAGAACTCTCCACATGCACTCTAGGATGTGGCCCTACTTACTCCCAAGACTTCAGCTTCCACATTTAAACTACCGCCTCCTGACCCACTCATCCAAATGTCTCAAATCGGCAGCTGTCTTCAGGACACACACTTTTTTAAAGTTCCGGGGTACATGTGCAGAACTTGCGGGCTTGTTACATAGGCATTCACGTGCCGTGGTGGTTTGCTGCATCCATCACCCCATCACCTACATTAGGTATTTCTCGTAGTGCTATCCCTCCCCTATCCCCCCACCCCCTACAAGACCTGGTGTGTGATATTCCCCTCCCTGAGGACACACACTTTTTAGGCCTACTTGGCATCTCCTCTTGGTTACCTCCTGGGCACCTTAAACTCATTCCATCGAAAACGTCTGCACCCACTGCCACCTCCTCTTCCCTAATGCTCTCATCTCAATAAATGGCTCCATAACCTAACTGTCAAGCCCAGAAACCTACACATCTCCCCAACAACTAAAAGCACATAATGTGAAGGTTCAGAGGAAGATTTCAGAAGCAGACTGCCTGCGTCCGAGTCTCAGCTCTCCCATGTGTCAGCCTTGTGTGTCATCACGGGTTAGATTTTCACCTCTCTGGGCCTCGGTTTCTCATCTGTAAAATGGAGATAATCATAGGACCTGCCTCCCAGTGTTGCAACCATGGTTTGAAAAGCTAAGTTTTTATAAAGCACCTCACTGTATAGGTGTTTGTTTACCTCTTCTCCTGTTTTAATATTTACGTGGGCCATAATATTCCTCTCAGTGTAACAGCAGTGAGTATTTTTCATCACCCTTAACATCCAAATTCCTCATTTTTGCCTTCCTCATCTCACCACGGCCCCAGCTCCAGTGCTCAGCCCAGGTAAAGGAAGCATCCTGAGTATTCTTGTGCTCTCATCACTGGGGCTCTTCAAATGTTCTTCCTTCTGCATTGAAACATGCTTCCCCCAGTTCCCAGCCCCTTTTGGCTGGCTAGCTCCTACTAATTCTTCAAGTTTCTACTCGACTGTCATTGCTCTAGCAAGTCTTCTTCCAGGACTGATTTAGTGTCCAGCTATGACTGTCTACGCCATGCTATAACTTATTTTGCATAGCATGTATGCTGTATTGTGATTTATTGTAAATGATTCTTTGTCCAGTTTCTTGCTTGCTTAAGCTGTATTCTCTGTAAAGGAAGGCCCTAGGTCTCATTTACTTCTCAACCACATTGCTTAGAATATCCTGGGTGCTGAGAACATGAATGAACCAGGGCATGCACCCAGGATATCCTGAGCAGAGCTTATATCAAATAAAGAAATCATATAAAATATGGATTAGTAAACTCTTGGGAATGTGGGGAAGGTGGCCTAAAAAATTCACAATGCGATCTCATGAGGACAGAATTACATGGTATTTTAGCATTAAATTTTGAATCCTCAGTGATAGGCTTCATTGCAGATTCAAAAATAGTAGTCAGGCCAGGAGTGGTGGCTCAAGCCTATAATCCCTGCACTTTGGGAGGCTGAGGCGGGGGGATCACCTGAGGTCAGGAGTTCAAGACCAGCCTGAGCAACAAGGAGAAACCCCGTCTCTACTAAAAATACAAAATTAGCTGGGCGTGGTGGCGCATGCCTGTAGTCTCAGTTACTCATGAGGCCGAGGCAGGAGAATTGCTTGTACCGGGGAGGCAGAGGTTGCAGTGAACCGAGATCACACCACTGCACTCCAGCCTGGGCAACAAGAGTGAAACTCTGTCTCAAAAAATAAAATAAAATAAAAACAAATATAGTAGTCAGTTTTTAGAGTACAGTAAGATACTCCAGGTCTGTGTTTTTCAGCTTTTCCAGACTTTTGTCCATTCTAATAAACCAAACAAGTTACACCCTCACCCCCACCCCATCGCATTTGACATTGACTGTGGAGGAGCTTCCTCTGCATGTTTTCACCAGCCAAAGTTTTATTTAGTTAGTTGTCAGAATACGAAATATGCTTTTTCGTGGCCAGGCTCAGTTGCTCCCAACACTTTGGGAGGCCAAGGTAGGCAGATCCTTGATGTCAGGCATTCGAGACCAGCCTGGCCAACATGGTGAAACCCTGTATCTGCTATAAGTACAATTAGCCGAGCATGGTGGCAAGAGCTTGTAATCCTAGCTACTCAGGAAGCTGAGGCAGGAGCATCATTTGAACCCGGCCGGCAGAGGTTGTAGTGAGCCAAGACTGGGTCACTGGACTCCAGTCACGGTGACAGAGATAGACTCCGTCTCAAAAAAAGGGTATTGAATATGCTTTTTCAATCTGTGACATTCTCTCCACATCTCCTAAACCCCGGTGTTTAAAATAAAAGGAGACTCATGTATTTCCCGAATGAAACAGTGTGTACCTAAACACTGCATTTTTACTTGCAGGATGCTTCTTGTCCTTTTGGCGTTGTCTTTTAATGATTGAATTGTCTTCTAAACCAGGTGCAGTTACATGATAGACAATGTGATTCTGCTGATGAATGGTGCATTGCAGAAAAAATCTGTGAAAGAAATTCTGGGGAAGTGCCACCCCTTGGGCCGTTTCACAGAAATGGAAGCTGTCAACATTGCAGAGACACCTTCAGATCTCTTTAATGCCATTCTGGTGGAAACACCATTAGGTAGGAACACTTAAGTAATTTTGTAGCTGCTTGTGTATGTTATCACAGTCATTAGAAAATGTACTATTTTTTCTTCCCTGTGGTTCAAAAGAAAATGTACTTTGAATTCACAATTTTTTTTCCATGAAGACAGTAGCATACCACGCAGATTCCTGGAAGTGGCAGAGACATTAAGGAATCATCTAGTTCAGCTCCCTCATTTTCCAGATCACAACAAGTGAGGCAACCTGCTCAGATCACATGTGCACCATCTGTAGCAGGAAGGAATTGGGGCTCATCTCTCAACCTTCAAACCCTCACTTTATACCAGGTCATAGCAAATGAATAATAGAGCTTGTCATTCTCCAAAAAAATTAATTTTCTAGTTGGGTTTTATAGGATGGGTTTCTTGTCCTTCCATTTAAACTTCTGTCTAGATAAGGTTGCGTGTAAGCATTTTGTTTTAGGAAGTTTAAAAATGTCATTTTTCTGAGATGCTCATGGTTATCTGTCAAATCATCAGAAGCAATGATGAAATGCTTGTTAATTTCATTATAACTTGGCACTAACAAGAGTTGTAGTATTCAAAATTCTAAAGAGATAATTTAATTGTATAAGCATCATTATCTAATATTGTCAGGAAATCTGGATAGAAGCAATTCACTATTGATCTTTTGTCAAAATAGTTGCTCTTTAAAATAGACATTTTAAAAATGAAGAAAATGTATATTTGTGTTGTCATTAAACACCTGACGCTGAAGTAGCATAGGCTGGTGGAGAGAGGTTGAGACTGCGATCAAACAGCCATGGGCATGATGCCAGGCTCCCCGGTCCTAACAAGCTGACTAGGAGCAATTCAGTTCACCCTAGTTTCCTCATTTTGGAAATAATGTATCTTTTTATAATAGAGTTTTAAAAACAAAACACACTTTTAAGTACAACTCAATGCCTGGCACATACTAAAGTTGAGAATGATAAATATCATTATTAGATAATGGAGGAAGGGGGACTTCCAGGAAAGTAAGCCTTAAGTTAATAGCTCCAAGGTATTGTGAAGGTTAAGATAAAGTATATTCAGTGTTCAGTGTGGTGAGTGAGGGTTAGGGCAGCAGTCCCCAACCTTTTTGGCCCCAGGGACCGATTTTGTGGAAGACAACTTTTCTATAAAGGGAGAGAGGGGATGGTTTCGGGAGGATTCAAACACATTACATTTATTGGGCACTTGATTTCTATTATTGTTACATTGTAATATATAAGGAAATAATTATACAACTCACCATAATGTAAAATCAGTGGGATCCCTGAGCTTGTTTTCCTGCAACTAGACAGTCCCATCTGCAGGTGATGGGAGACAGTGACAGATCATCAGGCATTAGACTCTCATAAGAAGCACACAACCTAGATCCCTCGCATACACAGTTCACGATAGGGTTTGTGCTCCTATGAGAATCTATTGCTGCCACTGATCTGACAGGAGGTGAAGCTCAGGCAGTAATGCAAGCGATGGGGAGTGGTTGTGAATATAATCGAAGCCACTCTCTGGCCCACTGTTCACCTCTGCTGTGTGCCTCAGGTCCTAACAGGCCATGGACTGGTGTTGATCTGTGGCTTCGGGGTTGGGGACCCCTGGTTTAGGGCTTACACATGATAAATGCTTTAAAAGTAATAGCTGCTTTCATCCTCATTACTATTAGCCTTGTTTGGTTGAGTGTATGGATTGCAACTCTGCAGTTTTCTTGTCTGGAGTGAGCAGAAGGTGGTATGTTCAGGATACATTTTCTATAGTTTATCATCTTGCTTAAGATTCATTTTTTGATACGGCAATTTCTGCTTCCAGCTCCATTCTTTCAAGACTGCATGTCTGAAAATGCTCTAGATGAACTGAATATTGAATTGCTGCGCAATAAACTATACAAGGTAATGGTTGTCCCAAATATTGTGTTTTTCTTGATGACATAATATATTGTGACTAGAGTTCTCTACTAAAACCTACTTTGCTCATTAACCAACTTCTGCAATTATGAAACTGTGCATATTTGGAATATAGCTTTTTTATAGCTCTAGCCTGTCCTCTAGTTAAATGCATGCATGCCAGCTTCCCCTAGCCAGCAAGATATTTGTGAGGAAACAACATGCCCTATTCATCCGTATTCCTAGCTCCTTGCATAGTATGTGGAACATAAAAGGTATTTAGATGGTGACAGGTGAATCAGTGGGGTGAACAATATCAATCCATTTAAAGCAACCAGCATACGTAGTAAACCTGTTATGTAGTGTTCATCTCTCTCCTCAATCCTGTTAGTATACCTGAATCTCACAGCTAATTTGCCCACACAATTTTAATCTAAAGTGTGCAGCATACCAGAATGAACAATTTGTGTATGCTGCTTCATAGGTACCACTTTGCATAATCTGACTGTCTGGACTGTGCTGTCACCGTTTGAGTAGCTGTGATAGACTACAGGCTGAGCAAAATCTGTCCATTTTTACTCAAACAACCATAGCCTCTTCGGACACTCACACAGAGTAACTGAATATATACTGCCATGCCATATATATGGCACGCTGTGTTCAAACATGTGGTCCTTTCAAAAGCATTGTATTGCAGGAAGTGTTCCTTTTGTTAAAGTGCCTCATGGGCTTATAGGAGGCATCTTTGAGATATAACTAACAGAAGGCACTGTTCTAAGTAATTTATAGGCCTTAACTCACTTAATCCACCTGGCAAAGATATGATGTTTATGCTCTCTGCATTCCTCAGAGGAGAAAACTGAGGCATGGAGAGGCAAAGTTTTCTTGGAAGAAGTCAGTTAGCTAAAAAGTATGAGTTGAGATCCAAGCTCAGGCAGTCTGACCCCACAGCCTTTCCCATATAGCTCCATGCTCAAAGCCAACTCAAATGTGCCTGTAAAAGAGATTAAATGTCAGCATAGGGCTGAATCTAAAGCTATTTACTGATCTCAGAAAAGAACTTGGCACTCTTGTTAAAATAGCAAGAATTAACCATATGAAATAATCCAAAACCATAAAAAAAAGTGCTTGTTAAGTAATTATAAGTTATGATAAATGCAGTTTTGTCCTTTTCTGGAGTCCTTTTTTAGTCTGTGCAACATGCTGCAATGTGAAAGCTTCTACCAAATTTATTATAAAATATCTCCCTATTGGAGAAGTGATTCAATTTCCATTAAAGCATTTAATAAACCATGAAAAGCTGATCTAGACATTTTCAAAAGGAATGTATATTCATTATATCACTTTATGATCTTTTTTCTTTTTAAGTCTTACCTTGAGACATTCTATAAATTCTGTAAGAATCATGGTGATGTCACAGCAGAAGTTATGTGTCCCATTCTTGAGGTAAGAAAGAGTCCTTGAATTTTTTCATGCTAAATAAGGTACTCACATATTTTTCATTGTTTTAACTTTACTTGTATTCCCTTATATTCGAAGTTTTTTTAATCTAATAAAACAAGCAGTATATTTTATTATACATAATGTTTGATGTATTTGATTAAAAGTTGTATTTTCCAAGTTTTCTACATGGAAGAGTTATTTTGGAATTAGAAAATAATAATGTGTACACAGATTTGATTATGATTCATTTTCATGTAGTATGTAAAGAATAGATTATAAACAATAAAAGTTTAGTATACTGATGTTACCAGAAGAGGGTCCCAATCCAGACCCCAGGAGAAGGTTCTTGCATCTCACACAAGAAAGAATTTGGGTCCATAGAGTAAAGTGAAAGCAAGTTTATTAAGAAAGTAAAGTAAAAGCATGGCTCCTCCATAGGCAGAGCAGACCCAAGGGCTGCTGGTTACCATTTTTATGGTTATTTCTTTATTATATGCTGAACAAGGGATGGATTATTCCTGCCTCCCCTTTTTAGATCACATCGGGTAACTTCCTGACATTGCCATGGCATTTGTAAACTGTCATGGTGTTGGTGGGAGTGTAGCAGTGAGGAGGACCAAGGTCACTCATCACCATCTTGGTTTTAGTGGGTTTTAGCTGGCTTCTTTACTGCAATCTGTTTTATCAGCAAAGTGTTTATGACCTGTATCTTGTGCCAACCTCCTATTTCATCCTGTGACTTAGAATGTCTGACCATCTAGGAATGCAGCCCAGTAGATCTCAGCCTTATCTTACCAGCTCCTATTCAAGATGGAGTTACTCTGGTTCAAATGCTTCTGATGCTATGAGCAATGGATGGACTATAGACACTCAATAATCACCCAAATTCCTTCTGTTGAGGGAACATTGGGAAGCTAGGAACCCCTACAACTTGGCAACAAAAGTCCACTATGGCTTCAACCACAGGGATATTGTACATTATAAATCCTAAAATAAAATCTGCTCCAAGCAACCCATGAGCATTCCAGATTTCAGCAGAAACACTCCTTGGTTATGCGATTCACAGTTGGTAAGCTCATTTAATTATGTGTCAAACGCCACCATTGGTGTCTACCTCTCTAGTTGATGATATACTCTTGTTAATTCCTCTTAATCACCACAGATTTCATCTATGCTTAGGAATCCTCTTGCTTAAGAATGTTGATCTGCAGATGCACGGGAGATATGGGGTGGAGATCAGAGGGATCTGTGGGGCCTACTGTGCATAGTTTGTACATCCATCCCTCTTGCTAGTAAATAATTTCCTAATTCACTTAAAAAGAAAAAAATAGCACTTTGGCCTGTTCTAAGCCCTTACTTTGCCCTGTGAAATTAAGTTTTATCTAAAGAATATTTTTAATCATTACATTATCTGGTACAGTGACTTCACTGGTGGGTGGAATTCTGATTTCAAGAAAAGTCTAATAAGCATTACCCTTTAGGTAAAAAGAAAAAAAATTAACTTAATCTGCAAATATTTCAACCTAATGTTCTGAAACCACATGTGATAAAACTAGCTCCTCTCAACACATCTAATCATTAAAATTTTGCTTGCTTGATGACTTGTGATATAGAAAAAAAGAAACAAAAAAGTTTTATAGTTGAAAATACTTTGCTATTCCTTGTTGAGATTTTTATTGGTTTGTTTTGATTTTTGAGACAGGGTCTCACTCCATTGCCCAGGCTGAAGTGCAGTGGTGTGATCATGGCTCACTGCAGCCTCAGCCTCTTGGGCTCAAATGATCCTCCTACCTCAGCCTCCTGAGTAGCTGGGACCACATGCACATGCCACTATGCCCAGCTAAGTTTTTTTTATTTTTTGGAAAAGATCAGGTCTTGGCCAGGCACAGTGGCTCATGCCTATAATCCCAGCACTCTGGTAGGCTGAGGCAGGTGGAGCACCTGAGGTTGAGAGTTTGAGACCAGCCTGGGCTGTTGAAACCTGTCTCTACTAACAATACAAAAAAAAAATTAGCTGGATGTGGTGGTGCACGTCTGTAATCCCAGCTATTTGCAAGGTGAGGCACAGAAGGCATGAAGATTGAACCGGGGAGGCAGAGGTTGCAGTGAGCTGAAGATCATGCCATGCACTCTAGCCTGGACGACAGAGTGAGACTCCATCTCAAAAAAAGAAAAAACAAAGAAAAGGTCTCTGTATGTTGTTCCAGCCTGAAATTCTTAACATACAGGCAAAACACTTGTGAACTGAAAATATTATCACTAAAGATATCCAAAAAATATTTTTGCCCTTATCTATATTGTACAGAAAGTGGGTATCGAATAAATAAATAACATTTTTTATGGCATAGTAAATGACAGAATGAAAAATAGTCTCTCTCAGTCATGCTAATCATGTAACATGAGTAACTAGCGTCCCTATGAAGCTCTCCCCTTTCTTTTCATAAATTCAACTACTAGCCACACTATAAGAAGCCATATTGTCTATGGCTCAAAAGTAGAATTTCTACTCAGCATAATTCTTGTGGTTTAGAAATTGTTTGTATACTTTATACCTGAGAAATATGTGAAATAAAAGTCGTATCAAGACTCATAACCTTGTCAAAGGTATACAATAGCACTATTAATAGCTAACACTTACTATGTGCTAGATGCTATCCTGAGTGCTTAATGTACATGAATTCACTTAGACTTCAAAACCACACAGAATAGGTAGTCTAGTTTCTATTTTTCAGAAGGAGCAACTGACACACAGAGAAAGCTAGTGACTTAGCTGATGTCTTACAGAATTTGAATGCAGACAGTTGGTTCTGGTAACTATGTGCTCATCCACTCTGCCATAGTGTCTCTGCATTAAATTCACCATTCAGAATTATTTTATATGAAAGTAAGTGCTAATTCATAAGCAAGATCATACTGTGTGTACTATAAAAATTGGTAAATAGGTAAGGTAAGAATTATGTCTTCATAATAGGTAAGAAATAGGTAAGAATGATGTCTTTGTGATCCTTGATAATGTAAAAAAAAAGATAATATCAGAAAAACGCTTGTCACTGGGATGATTTGATCAAATGACTGTATGCCCAGTATTCTCATACCTTTCCAATCTTCATGGTATCAAAATAGATTAGTTTTTTGTTTTATTTTTCCAAATAGCATTAAAAAAAAAAAAAACCCAGCTGGGGACAGTAGTTTATGCCTGTAATCCCAGCACTTTGGGAAACCTGTGAAGAAGAATCACTTGAAGCCAGGAATTTGAGACCAGCCTGGGTAACATAGCAAGACCTCACCTCTACGAAAAAAATGCAGAAATGAACCGGGCATGGTGGAACACACTTGCAGTCCTGGCTACTCAGGAGGCTGAGGTGGGAAGATCACCTCAGCCCAGAAATTCCAGGTTACAGTGAGCCATAAGCCACCTCGTTCCACGCTGGGTGACAGAGCGAGACCCTGTCTCTAAAAAATAAAAATAAAAATACATTGAACTATTTTTATTTATATAGAAATATCAGCTACACAGGGCATGCAGTTATAACAGTTATAATGATATGATCAAAAGGTGCTCGTCAGCTTTACATAAATACTTTGATCATGTAATTACCTCCCTTTTATTTGTGTAACTATAGAGCACTTACAGTTTATAAGTTCCACGTATATTCTCATTTAGTCTCATTTGCCCAGAGACTTCAAGAGACATAATATGGTAGAAGATACCATTAACCTCAGTTTATATGTGAAAATTGGAACTAATTACAAGATTGTAACTTCATATAAAAAAAAAGAAATTGACTTATGTTCAAGGCAAATGCACTGTAGTATAATATTTGCCTCTTACTCCTACTCTTCAATCTATATGGTTAATAGGACAGTGAAAAACAAGCATAAATTGTGTTTGTTTGATTTCTGCTGGTCAGTGCATGTGCTGATAAGGCTAGCCCCTATTCCAGTTCACTTCACTCTTTTCCATTGCCATTGATACCTCCACCCACTGCCTCCCAGGTGTGACTTCTTCCCATAAGGAACTGGCGAGAATGTGTGACCCGATCAGTCGATCAGGGATCAGTCGGAGTTTATGATGTGCAACTGACAGTGATTTTGAGCAAGCCAATAGTACATTGCTATCTCTTGCAATAACAATAAAAAATAAGCTCTAGTTTTAACATGAGTAAGTTTTTGTAGGGAACAGAAAAAAGAAAGGCATGGGACTGCCAGCATATACCATACCACACAGCATGCCAACTCTCTGCAAGAAAGAGGAGCTACGTCACACTAACACCAGCCCATTTAGTCTCCTTTAATCAAAGACATGTCAAACTCTGCTTAGTGATGGTCAAAGAAAAGTCCTTTTTTTTTTTCACTAAGAAGATAATACACACGGTTACCCAAAAGAGCCTGCAGACTAGAAGAATAAGGTAGATATATAGTTAGTTAGGATAAAAGGAAAATGGACTATAATCAGGGTTCAAAGGGAATCATACCCAATTAGAGAAGAAATAGAAGGGCTTGTTATGAAAATGATGGCATTTGTTGGGACGTGAATGCAGGGAGGGTTTCAGCATGCAGAGTTATGGAACCGAGCACACGCGTGGTAGGCTGAGGGAAGAAGTGGTAACAAGGACAAGGAGCCAGAAAGGGGATGGAGGGCTCATATAACCTACTGTATCAGCCAAAGTCCTTTCTTATATTCATATTCTCTCCTCAGCTATCTTTCCTTCCCACTTCTCTAATTGTTTTCCCAGTGACTGAGCCATGACGATTCCTCCAAAATGTCCTGCTTTATCTCCTGCCGCTCCCTCCTCTGGCCTGGCCTCTGCTGTTTGCACATCTGCAGGGCTGCCTACCTTGCCCTAATTTTCTTCATAAGATCATAATATTTTAGAACCAGAGAGCAAGTTAAGGAACATCTGGGACAATTACCTCCATTGTTGCTCTTCCTGCCCTAATTTTTGTTTTAAGATTTCTTATTGCCATGAAATCTTCCCCTTGCATTTCTTCTCTTATCCCCAGAAGGTCTAAAATTACTGACAGGACTGGTTATATTCAGTAGCCAGAGGCAGCTGCCTTTGCTTCCAAATAAAGCCACTCCCTACTTTTCAGTTCACCCATAATCTCCATGAGAGCAATCAAAAGGATCAGATGGAAGTCTAACGCTCACTCTCCTGATAGAAAACACCTGTTCTCGCATAAGATTTCCAGTGAGATCTGTTGCAAGTTGGGTTTTGTTATCTGTTAACCAGTCAATAGCTGATTAGAGGATAGCACACAGTAATTCTTTTCAGCTTTCACGTGCATACAGATAGCCTAGGAATCCTGTGAAAATGCAGATTCTGGTTCAGTAGGGCTGGACTGTGACCTGAGACTCTGCACTTCTAACATGCTTCCAGGTGATGTCAAAGCTACTGAGCCACAAAACGTTGCTTTGAATGCTATTCAACATCATGGAGAATGTTAGAGAACTTCAAAAGTAGGATCACACATTACTCTGTTGGATTCAGTAAGTAGTTAAGACTTATCAGGCATTGGCTATTCAAAAATGAACAAAAGGCTGGGCATGGTGGCTCATGCCTATAATCCTAATGTTTTAGAAGGCCCAGGAGGGAAGATTTCTTGAGCTTAGGAGTTCAAGACCAGCCTGGGCAATATGACGAAATCCTATCTCATGCAGGGCATGGTGGCATGTGCCTGTAGTCCCTGCTACTTGGGAGGCTGAGGTGGGAGGATCAACTCAGCCCTGGGAGGTTGAGGCTGCAATGAGTCCTGACCCCACCACTGCACTCCAGCCTGTATGACAGAGTGGGACTCAATCTCAAAATGAGAATAATAATAATAAAAAGATCAATGAACAAGTGAGACATGGTTCTTCAAAGATTTTAGAGTGTAGTGGGGAGAAATAGAGGCACAGATTTCAAAATGAAGTGGTAAGTACTGGGCATTTGAGGTACCTACAGAAGAGCTGCTTAGCCCAAGGAAACCATGACAAGCACCCACAGTAGGCAGAGGAGGAGCCCCTGAAGGAGAGACTGAGATGGAATGGCCAGTGTCAATAGTAGGAGAACCAAGAGACAGTAGAAACACGGAGCTCAAAGGAATAGAAACAAAATTGCAAGGAAGACTTGAGTAGTCAGATGAAATAGAAATGACGAGGGAACGGGAGCGCAGGTGCCTAGTGGTGTTTGGCACGGAGAAGACAGGCCATGAGTATGTGTTGACCTACCTTGAAGATCATGCAGCCACACTCCAGCATCTTACAAACAAGAAAACTTCTTGAGAGAAAGATAACTTGCCCCAACCCACATGGTCCTTAGCTACAGTCTTAGATTTATTGATACCTCACCTAGGACACCAAAAAAGAAAACAAAAACCATGGAAATATAAACAAATGGTAGGTAGCACAAAATTTCATTATGTAAAAAGTTACAGTGACACTGACGACTAGGAAGGGATATGACCATGTATGGCATCACTTTTTGTTTCAAACATCGTGCTGGGCATTCCCACTTATATTTACCTCGTTCTGTCCCTGAATGAACCCTAAGAAATAGGTATTATTCTCCTTTTTATAGAAGAGACACTTGTGATGCTAGTGGCCTATGTGATAGAGACACATGAGGAATTCATTGCAGGGTGCCTGGGAAATAAAGCTTAGTGGGTTTCAGGAGTCATAGGCCATCATTGCTGCTGTGTGATCCTTCTCTGGCCAGCAGAGTCACTCCATTACAAGGAAAGACTAAGGGAACGCTAATAACACATGTCTGGAGTATAATTAGACATAGATCCAGAAAGGAAAACAAATCATTTCGGAAATGAATTTGTGTACTTAAGAGTCTGTTTATAGC
The DNA here is from genome assembly GCA_004027715.1 of Plecturocebus donacophilus. Classification (NCBI taxonomy): domain Eukaryota; kingdom Metazoa; phylum Chordata; class Mammalia; order Primates; family Pitheciidae; genus Plecturocebus; species Plecturocebus donacophilus. The sequence goes on from PVKP010001142.1 coordinate 136,735, forward strand.
ATTTAGTAGTTTATTAGATTTTACTGATTTTGTCTTGCAAATTCAGTTTGAGGCCGACAGACGTGCTTTTATCATCACTCTTAACTCCTTTGGCACTGAACTGAGCAAAGAAGACCGGGAGACACTCTATCCAACCTTTGGCAAGCTCTATCCTGAGGGGTTGCGGCTGTTGGCTCAAGCAGAAGACTTTGACCAGATGAAGAGCGTAGCGGATCATTATGGTGTATGTGATGACACTGGCTTCCCTAAGTCCCTTGTGTTAGTTCATTTCCATATGCTTTAGAAGTTCACACATCAAATTTCCACTTATTCGCAAAAGAAGTAATAATATCTGTAAGGCAGCAAGCAGTGTCTTTTGCTGAAATGATCTCTCCCAAAGAAACACGTTAAGTTTCTAGCCCAAGCCGCTCATTTTTAAGGTTCCTGCCAAGCAAGTACTTGTTTAAATCTCCAAGGAATGGTCATCTGAGCACTCCATTTGAAGTGTTTGATAAAGCAAGTTCCCCCAGGAGACTGATGCAGTGTTCTGGAAATATGAGCTCAAATCAAAGGTATTATGTAAAATAGACTGACCCAGCAGCCCTTTCAGGAACCCACTGGGGAAACAAGATTAGGCACAGAACGTCTAGGTGGACTGCAAGGAAGAATAAGGCTGTATTAGTTTTTCCACTCACTTTGCTGAGTGGCCAGAAATCAGGAGAGGAATGATAGCTGCTTGTGTCCTTCCCCACTCCAGCATCCAATTGCTCTTGGGGTGCCTGAAGCTCCTCCACTCAAGGTTGTGCACCTCGGCGCAGCTTCCATTTCCTCTGACTTGCACGCAGTTACATAACCTCCAGGTAACTTTTCCAGGACCAGAATGACACTCATCTTTTCCTGTGGATTTCTGAAGCACTCTAGGAAAGACGAAAGTCAGCAGATGCATAAACCTTTTTGACATCTCGTATGTAATTGTGTGAGACTCTTTAGCATAATATTACAATTTGAGCTTCTCCCAAATTCCACCCTTTCCACACTGGAAATTGCATGTGAATTTTATCAATTTTAAGCTCAAAGAACCTATGTACCGATACTGATCAAATTATGAACATTCATTGAGCTTCTCTAACGTACCTAGCTAGCCCTAAGACCTTCAGTGAGAAAATAAGCTCAGACACTGTGTATTGAGAGTTGAATTGCCTTGTAGCCCTGAACAAGCCAATAGGCTAGAATTTCATCCACACTCTTGTTACTTGGATTTTTTGTTGTTTCTTTGGGAGGTCAAAATCTTGTAAAAAACATTCAGTTCCTCTGGCATAGTTTTTTTTTTTTTTTAAATACGTGCACAATTTATATAATGCTAGGAAAAATATACTTATGTACATTTATAAGAAATGAGAATGTTTTTAAAATTAGTGTCTTTGTTTTTAAGGTATACAAGCCTTTATTTGAAGCTGTAGGTGGCAGTGGGGGAAAGACATTGGAGGACGTGTTTTACGAACGTGAGGTATGATATAAGTGGAGATGCTATTAGCTTATTTTTCTCTTACTGTGGATTTTATATATTTTCTTACTTTGGGTTTTCTTTTTATAGCTGATCATGCCAATTGATTAGGCACATTCATAGCTTGATAGTCAGTGGTGTATTATTAACCTTACCTTGAAAAGGCAGGGCCTTCTGGCTCACATATGATGGCTTCACATGGACATGTTCTGTCCAGACAGAGGTGCACACAGTGAAGCTCTGGAAGAAATGCAGCTATTCCAAAATTACTGAACTAGAGAAGCAAAGCTGGAGCATCCCCATGATCAAATATCGACTGTCTTCATTCTGGTACAATTCACTCTAATCTATCTCTTCCTCAAGAAGAGTTGATCCAGCGGGGCGTGGTGGCTCATGCCTGTAATTCCAGCACTTTGGGAGGCCAAGGCAGGCAGATCACTTGAGGTCAGGAATTCAAGACCAGCCTGGCCACCATGGTGAAACCCTGTCTCTACTAAAAATACAAAAATTAGCCAGCCATGATAGCACGTGCCTGTAATCCTAGCTACTCAGGAAGCTGAGGCAGGAGAATTGCTTGAACCTGGGAGGTGGAGGTTGCAGTGAGCTGAGATCGCACCCCTGAACTCCAGCCTGGGTGACAGAGTGAGATTCCATCTTAAAAAAAAATTATCTATTGTTATAACTCATGAGCATAATTATAATGCTTAGGAATTGATCATATGGAAATCCATCCAGAGAGTCTAGATTATTCTGTCTGCACACTCCCACCCCTACAAAGAAGCAAAAGTACTTGATCCATTTAGACAATTCCTGGGAGACTCTACTGTTCAACAATAATGGCTTTTTTTTTCTTTTTTTAGTACAGAAAAGGTCCCCCAAATCCACAGATTTTCTAATATGTTCCATTTATCTGAAACCATTGGCCCTTCCATCTCAATCTGATTGAAACTAACACAGAACCCTGAAAATTACCCAAACTTTAGGGTTAGACTGGTTTCAGAAGTGGTTAGGGAACCTTCCTAAAGACCTATGTTTTAGACATTTTCCAACAGCTCTCTAGTGTCTGTCATAGAAAGAAGTAAAAACAAATGCAAATTAATTGATATAGTAGGGTTGCTTTAAAATTCCACACTATCACACAACTGCCGAAAAAGAGGCTATGAAGAATGCAACCTTTGGTGGGGAATAATGAGTGTCTATTCCTGACAGCAGCTACAGCTTCCATTCCCTGACTACTTTGCTCAAGATTTTTGGAGGTGCACGAGGGACTCAGTACCTCCTCTTCTCCTTTCCATTCTAAATATCAAAATAGAAAAGAATAAATGAATTGTTATATTCTAGACTTTACTCCAGTTTTTTCAAGGTTTTTAAAAAAATTTTTCTTTGTCTCACCTAACTTCTGTAGAAAAAAAAATACAATTAAACTATATGTAAAGTTGCTACAGAGCATTCCAAGAAAGCTCATGATATCGCTTAGTCTAAATCCCAAGGACCTGTGACATTGCCCTGGAAGGGAGTTAGACTAAGCCTAAAAGCCTATTTAAACTTTTTAAAGTTGCGGCCAACAAGAAATACTTTATCTAAATGAGATCTGTCCACTAGCTAGAAGCCAGGTAAGTGTTAGAACAAAGTTACACACACACTTAGGAATCTTTGAGCTAGCAGTGCTGCTAAAATTTGGAGCTTTTCTTGTGATTTTACAAACTTACTTTTATAACTTTTGTTATCTACATTTATCTGCAGAGTGACACTCTCCCGTTAGAACTTTCTGAGTTGCCACCATACTCCTCTATTTGGCCCAAGTTGGACATTGCCTATTTAAACATAAATAAGCACTGCACAAGTACAAGTTAGTCTGTAGCTTGATATTATTTCATAAACATAGTATGTTCCAAATAAGCTGATAGTCTGTGTTACTTTTTTTCTTTCCTCAGGTACAAATGAATGTGCTGGCATTCAACAGACAGTTCCACTATGGTGTGTTTTATGCATATGTAAAGCTGAAGGAACAGGAAATGAGAAACATTGTGTGGATAGCAGAATGTATTTCACAGAGGCATCGAACGAAAATCAACAGTTACATTCCAATTTTATAACTCAAGTGAAGTTCTCAAATGCAGAAAATTATACATGTGAAAAGGAAGTTATTGAAGAAAAGAAAGTAAATTATATTATCTAGGCTACACAAAAGCAAGGCACCCTGCATCTTCATGAGTTGCAAATCCATAGAAACACAGTAAACCAGCCCTGAAAGAAAACATTTCCTTGTTTTCAGTGGCATTCGATCTTGTTTCTACATGTCTGTCTCATTCTTCGCTGGGCCTTACAGGTTAATTTTAATTAACCCTATGGTACTTTTCTTATTCTTGTTTGATCATGTTAAAAATTGGACCTAATAAAAGTATTTTATTCTTGCTTTTCCATGCTTTTCTACCGGTCCAAATACTATATTTAATGGAAAATATGTGTTTTGCTTTGTTTTTCTAATATGCTTTGATCCAATCAGTTTGAGAAAGCAACACAATTCCAAATCCTAGCCTCTAGATGAAAGCAGTGTTCAATTTGTTAATAAATTTGTTTTTCTTAAATTTCTTTAAATAAAAAGCATATTTCTTTCTTATGGTTTCTTCCTTCCTTACATGAGACGAAAATGACTTCCTTAACTGTAGTTCACTCATTCAAAAATCGCAGGTTCAGTTTGCAGAGTATGAATTATCTATTAAAACCTCAGTAGAACTGGTGCATAGAGCTACCAGGAAAATGTAAAGCAACAAAATACGGCTCAAGTCCTTCCTTTAAATATAAAATATATTCCTAAATGTAAAATCTACATTTGCTATGTTTTAAAAATTAACTTGTAGGTATTTGAAAATTCTTCAAATCAGAATATTTAGAGTACATAAATATTGATATCTAGAATTAGATGTATAGACCAAGAAATAAAATTTTCTGCAAAATTCCAACTTTTTTGGTTAAATATTTTAGTAATTTCAGTGATAGAAACTTTTTTGTTGTCGTTGAAGCAGGGTCTTGCTCCATCATCCAGGCTGGAATGCAGTGGTGGGATCACAGCTCACTGGAGCCTCGACTTCTTGGCCTCAAGAGATCTTCCCACCTCTCAGCCTCCCAAGTAGCTGGAACTACAGGTGTGTGCCACCACAACTGGCTATTTTTTTTTCCTTTTTTAATGTAGAGACAGTGTCTTGCCCAGGCTTATCTTGAACTCCTGGGCTCAGGCAATCCTCCCACCTCGACTTCCCAAAGTGCTAAGATTACAGCCACGATGCCAGGCTGATAGGAACTTTTAAGCATATGGTAAAATAATGGCACATAGAAGCAGGAGGAAAGCCAAGTGCCTAGCTTCACATCTATGCAGGAGGCCCAGCCCACACCAGGATCCTGATGGTATCTGAGGCACCCCCTAGAGGGTTCTAGTGCAGACCCATCAACTGGAACCAAAGCAGCCACTGACTAAGTGTGGCCCCTGGTCTGGAAAGCATCTTCCCCTCCTTGTTCAGGATGCTGTCCTTCACGGGAGGGCTTGGATCCAGAAACACCTCTATTGTACATTTTAACTGGTGGTCTCTGGTGATGGATTTTAGGCTTAGGGCTCCCTTAAAGGTTGGGAGAAAAGACACTAATGTGAAAGGGGTGGCTTAAAGAAAGGCACAAGTTGATTCTCAGACTATCCCCTTCCCACCCAGCTCTACATGATAGGGGTAGGGACCTTTATGTACCACAAGGCTGCAGGCTGAAGTTAAATTCCGTTTCCCTGGATATAAACAGAATATTCCAACCCCTTCCTCAGCCACCCAAGAATCCAACCATTATGTGAATATAGAAGAGAGGAACTTCCCTAATCCCTTGAGGCAAGTAGAAAGTGCCCCTAGCATGGATAAGGATATACACGTTGCAATTTTAAAAACTTGCCTTGAAGTTTCTTAGCCTTTAGGGGCTGAGCAGGGATCTGACTGCTCCGTCATGCTTCAGGGAACTGGGTTGCAATGGAAAACACAGACCCTTGAAAAACTTCTTACAAAATGAGGCCCAAACGTTCAGATAACTGTAAATGGAACTTGGAAAACAGTGAGGGAAAAAGTAATTTCTTGGGCAGGGAACAGTGCCTCACACCTGTAATCCCAGCATTTTGGGAGGCCAAGGCAGGTGAATCACTTGAGGTTAGGGGTTTGAGACCAGCCCGGTCAACATGGTAAAATGCCATCTCCACTAAAAGCACAAAAATCAGCCAGGTGTGGTGATGCATGCCTGTAGTCCCAGCTACTCGGGTGGCTGAGGTGGGAGGATTGCTTGAGCCTAGGAGGCGGAGGTTGCAGTGAGTCAAGAAAATTAGTTTTTTTTTTCTTTGAGATGGAATCTTGCTCTGTCACCCAGGCTGGAGTGCAGTGGCATAATCTCGGCTCACTGCAGCCTCTGCCTTCTGGGTTCAAGTGATTCTTCTGCCTCAGCCTCCTGAGTAGCTGGGATTACAGGCACCTGCCACCACGCCCCACTAATTTTTGTATTTTTAGTAGAGAGGGAGTTTCACTATATTGGCCAGACTGGTCTCGAACTTCCGACCCCTTGATCCACCCACCTCAGCCTCCCAAAGTGCTGGGATTACAGGCGTGAGCCACCGCACCCGGCCTAATTTCTTGATCTAAGTAACTGAAGCTGAGGCTCCTCACCATCCCTTCTCCACCCTCCTCCTGAACATTTCATCAGTCCCTCAAACTCTCTCCTCTATGTGCTGCAGTTGCTGTCAGAACATTATATTTCAGTTAAACTCTAGACAGAATTCTTGGTAGTCTGCAGCCAGTCCTGCTTGTAGTCTGAGGGTCTCCAGGCTTCTGCTTCCAACCATTGCTCTCAAGGGTTCACAAGTCTTCTATTAGCCTATCTGTGAGCAGAATTTCTTAGTTCTCTAATGAGAGTTTACAGTTGCAGAATTGTGTTGCTCTGTCGGATACAAATGTAGCAGTTGCAATTCTCAGGACATTTGGAGAATATTTCTGAAGAAATGCAGTCATTTTGGTTGTTCAGAGCTTTAGGAAAGAGGAGCACTGACTGAGGGCTGGTGGAGATACTGAATTTGAGTTTGGCCCAGAGCTAAGTATTACTGGACAATGACAGAATTCTATTAAGCAACCTGGAGGGCCCCCACCCCCTCCACAGCATGGCAACAGTGTAATAGCGCATCGGGAGGCTAAAAGAAATATTCATAGGTCTGGCTTACACCTATACTCCCAGAACTTTGGGAGGCCAAGGCGGGCAGATCACTTGAGGTCAGGAGTTTCAGACGAGCCTGGCCAACATGGCGAAACACCGTTTCTACTAAAAATACAAAAATTAGCCAGGCATGGTGGCGCACACCTGTAGTCCCAGCTACTCAGGAGGCTAAGGCAGGAGAACCACTTGAACCCGGGAGGTGGAGGTTACAGTGAGCTAAGATCATACCACTATACTCCAGCCTGGGTGAAGGAGCAAGGCTCCAAAAAAAAAAAATTGTAGAGTGAGGAAGTCTTGGTGATAATTTTTAAGTCTACCACTTAAAAATGCTGTTAATAATGTCTTAGATCTCACAGACAAGACACAGGAAAGATGCATTCACAATTTCACTCTGTTCTGTCTTAGTTACTCTCAGGAGCAGATAAAATTCTCCCCGTTGTATGATTCATTTTATTGGGAGGCTGAGGCAGGAGAATTGCTTGCACCTGGGAGGCAGAGGTTGCAGAAAGATTGCCCCATTGCACTCTAGCCTAGGACACAAGAATGAAACTCCATTTCAAAAAGAAAAAGAAAAACATACAAAATGAGGCCCAAAAGTTCATGGACTGTATATGGAACACGGAAAACAGTGAGGCAAAAACTAATTTCTTGGGCAGGGTGCAGTGGCTCACTCCTGCAATCCCAGCATTTTGGGAGGCCAAGGCAGGTGAATCACTTGAGATCAGGAGTTTGAGACCTGAGGTCAGGAGTTTGGAGTCAATTTCTCTTCACTTCAGCAAATGGAAGCACTAGTACTTATATACACTGAATAAGAATTGCTGGGGAATATATGTGGCATTATCAGAGGGCATCATTCTCAGAGATTTCATCCCTATGTCTCACAATAGCTGAGCCCAGGAGTTTTGATGTCATTTTGGATGACTGCATGGTCATAAGATGTCTAAGTTTTATATATACACAAACATCAGACGTGGAAGCTATAACAATGCCCAGATTGCTTTCCCTAGGTAATCCCCCTCTCCAGCATCTTCATTGTTCCATCTGCCCTCCATCAGTGGCTCTTTCACGGACTCCCCCTTTCTCCTCAGTCTGCTGTGTTGCTGTTTTCAACTTCCACAACTTACTGAACTTCTTTCTGATTAGTAATTGAAATACAACTCATCACAGCCCTACTCAACATGGATGACATCTGGTTCCTTATGTAAGGGATGCCAGGTTAGAGTTATCTTTGGAATGACAGCAGAATAAGCAAGCATAAAGGCCATTGTGAATATCAATATATTAGAAAGGAATTGTCCCCAGAGATCTAGTTACCACTCTAACTAGATCCACAAATGCCGTTCAAAACCAGGCTCGCTGACAAACATCCATCAGTAACTCTATGGCAATGGCAGACTTCTGGTATTCCTGAGACTGCCGGCACCGGCTGGTGGGATGGATCTTATCCCAGCACCAGATTCGCTGACACTGAGTTGAGCTCTTCAGTGATTCAGAGAATAATCTTCATTATTATCTTTATCTTTTAAACAAATAGCAATTTTAGATTTTAAATAATTTATACAATTTCTGATTCTACTTTCGTAGGATAAAAAAAATTAAAGCATCTATTTAGCTACTCAGTTGTTAATGCTAAGATGTACATTTCATTGTGTAAGATACTCACTGTTTCACATTTTGGGTTTATTGCAACTTGGGTTTAAAAATATTTTGTTTTCCTATGAATGTAAGAGTGCATACCAATATATTTCAGATAATTTCTACAATATCAGAAATTTTTTAAAATTAAAAGATTATTTTGAAAATAAAAACAAACAGAACTCAGATATAATATCTTCATGGTTCAATTTTTTAAAATTCAGTAATATATTTATTAAGATTGGCTTAGATGGGTGGGTGACCAGGAATCTCAGCTCCCAGTGTCCAGATCATGGGTTTGTACACAAGGATTCACGCTGGTTGCATGATGACAGTATATACACTGAATAAATCCTTCAGAGCCTCAAATGCTTTTCAGTAGGTGGATCATAAGAAAGTTCTGCAGGATCCAGATATGCAAATAAATAAACAAACATAAATTATGCCATAGGAAATTAACTCTTCACAGTTTAACTGTGTACTGTGCTGGATGTAATTCCATGAAACTTCAGGATTACTTTAGCTATAGAATTTAATAGGAGTCTTTAACAGTGACTTTAACCCATGATATCTTTCTTCAGAGTAATAGACGTTTGCACATCCTGCCAAAATTTTGCATGATACATGAAAGGACTATGGATGCTCTAAAATCCATTCATGAGCAACCTAGAGGTCTATAGACTCCAGATGAGACACCTCCATTACATAAGCTGAGAAATGGAAGAAATGACAGGTTAGAAAGCAATAAATGGGAAAACATTTTAATTTGAAAAAGAAAATATAGGTACACACATACCTTTTCCATCTCTTAGAAGGACATCCTGTTGTGCTGAGCAAGTAGCTTCAGGATGGAGGTAACCTCTTAGGTGGGGAAGGGCTCCCTACCTGCCCAACCAAGTCAGTCATGTCAATCATGGAGATGGTGAAGAGACCAAAGTTACAAGTAGTTTACTTACATAACAAATTAAAATTATAATCCAAAGCATCCATATTCTACTTCTTAAAACTATTAACATTCCTATACAAATTGAAATTATAATCCAAAGCATCCATATTCTACTTCTTAAAACTATTAATGTCCCTATCCATCAAATGCATTACCCAATGCTACTGGCTTTTGCAAGAACAGTAGCTGAAAATTTGTGAGCTGTTTTAAAAAGAAATTGTGCAGAGGTCACGTTGTGGGAGAATAGAAATTAAAATAAAATGAAAGAAAATGCTGACCTGCTGATGTTCCTTGAAGCACACTGCAGGATTGAATGATCGAATGGAAAAAATTACCTTTAAGCCTTCATCTTTGGTGAAATAGAAGGAAATTGCACTGTCACATTTCCTCATGTCACCTAGAAATGAATCATTTCTATCTTTTTAGTCAACTTTTATTGCTTAAAGTCAAATAAAATTAAGCCAAGTGGAAAAGTAAAGATTGAGCAGGACAGATGCATAACCTCCTCAGTAAATACTATAAATCCCGGAAGAGCAGGTGGAAATTTAAATCAGTATATTTCCCAGGGGAAGCATATATCTTTATGTTCAGGAAGTAGCCTCTGCTGTCCTGCACTGATGAGGCCATTTTCAGGCAAGACTATGGAGAGAATGAGTGTGTATAAATCAAAAACAGCTGGGCACACTGCTCACCCCTCAAAAGCCACATGGAAAACATAAATTGACTTAAGAACGGAGTAATTTTAAAATATGGGAAGGCATGAGCAAGGAAAAATGAAATGCCTCTGTAAAAAAAATAATGCAGAAATCAGCACTCAATGCAGCAGAAACCTCAACAGAGAGTAGGACTTTTTTTCCAAAATTCACTCTGGGTTGAAGCCATAAGAGTAGCCTGCTTTGGGAGATAACTTACCTGAGGAAAACTAAGTAAAAGCACATCTTGTAGATGTTGAATGAGAAGCATATTCTTATTAGTTAAGCTAATGCTTTAACATTTTTCTTCCTAAGTTTCCCTATGTATTTTACCAATAGAATATAACTATTTTAAACACTAAATTTATAAAGAACACACTCAGAGCAAGAAAACAAATGCTAGCTTTAAACTCATAGATACCATGGAAGCAAAGCATTTAACCTCTCAGAGACCAAGAGAAGGCAATATGGCAGCTTTTGCTGGACAGCAAAGGGCCCACCTGCACAGCTACCGAAGTGCTCTATGTATATTTTAAGAAGGCTCATTTCAAATTCAGCAAATGCTTAATAGAGAGTGATCCTTCATCTCAGACATTCTGTAAATGTGTTTGTTGCAGATACAAAGAAAAAGCTCCCTTTTTATTAAATACGAATTATAAAGTAGTCTACTTATTGCATAAAGTTTATATAGGCTGAGTCTTTCTTTTCAGGCTTATAAAAGGGCTAGCCCTGTTATACTAAGTTTTAGGGACTAAATGACACTGCCAACTGACATAAATCCAAGGCCAGAATTTAAGGAAGGGAGTTTTTGAACATAATGGGAACATCTATGTCACATTCACTTTTTTTTTTTTTTTTGAGACAGAGGTTCACTCTGTTCCCAGGCGCCAGGCTGGAGTGCAATGGTGCTACCTCCGCCTCCCGGGTTCAAGCAATTCTCCTGCCTCAGCCTCCCAAGTAGCTGGGATTACAGGCATGCGCCACCATGCCCAGCTAATTTTTGTATTTTTAGTAGAGACAAGGTTTCACCATGTTTGCCAGGATGGTCTCGATCTCTTGACCTTATGATCCGCCCACCTCGGCCTCCCAACATGCTGGGATTACAGGCGTGAGCCACCGCGCCAGGCCCACATTTACTTTTTTAAGCCAGAGTTTCTCAGCCAGTATGTCAAAGCGCACATGCACCTTATGTGAATTACAGGGCTGTATAGACGTTCATTTCCACAGTTTCAGGATGTCTGTGGCTTCTAGTATTTATGGACCAACATCAGTCTTTTCTGCCTACCCAAAGGGAAGCATACAACTGTTATCATTTTATTTTATTTTAAAAAATTTTTATTTAATACTGATTGATTGATTTATATTTTAGAGACAGAGTCTTACTCTGTCCCCCAGGCTGGAGTGCAGTGGTGCGATCATAGCTCACTGCAGCCTTGAACTCCTGGCCTCAAATGATCCTCCCACCTCAGCCTCCTCAGTAGTTAGGACTACAGGTGCACCATGCCTGCTTAATAATATATATATGTGTACACATATATAATAACATATATATACACACACAAATATATTCTATATATATATTATAATATATATACACATATAATATATTGTATATATTATATATACAATATAATAATGTATATAATTATATAATGTAATATAATATGTATATATTATATATACAATATAATATATGTGTATATATCATACATATACATATATCATACATATATATGTATATATGTGTATATATAATATAGATACATATATTATATATACATATAAATTATATATATACACATATATATAATTTCTTTTAGAGAGAGCAATTATATATATATAATAATTGTCCTGAGGTCCTGGCCTCAAACAATCCTCCTGCCTTGGCCTCCCAAAGTGCTGTGGGCTACTGTGTCCAGCCTCTCTTATCATACTCTATGCACTCAGTGATGTGGAAAATAAAGGAAGTACTTTTAACCAAGCCAGAGAACAGATGAATAACCCATGATTTTTTTCAAAGAGATAGAAGCCAATACCAAGAAAGCCCATTTTTATATTTTTATGGTACCTTTTATAGACCTCAAAACACCTGGTCAGCACAGTTTATTTTATATGTTGCTAAGAGATTAGCATTCTCTATATTCTCTATAGCTAAGCCTTTGTCATATAAAAAAATTCAAGCTAAATGTCAACATAATATCTCCATAAATAAATTTACAAACATGCATGACCCATTAATTTTTCTACAGTAAATCAATCTTTTATTGTCATATCTTGATCTGACAACTTTAGTACATTAAGCTGAGTATTCCTTGGTTTTCTTATTCAATTTAGCCTTCTAAGAATCACATCTTTATTTTCTTGCAGCTCTATCTTTCTTAAAGAGACAAAAAATAGATGTATGATTTAAGTAAGATACTAAAATATAGACATAAAATAGGTCCTTAGAAATACAGAATTTTAGGGCTAGAATGAATACCAGTTTTCCAAATAAGAAAACTAAAGTCAGGAAACCTAAGAGTAGAAGAGTCAAAATTAGGTATCAAGTGTCCTGCTTCTTCCACATACACATACATCCTTCTTGGTTTCATTTTTTTCCCTTCTCCTTAAGTTATAGCCTCTAGTTTAAGACTAAGATCCTTGCTTGCTCAGAATACTTTTTTTTCTGTAAAAAAAAAAAAAAAAAAAAGACAGACATCCTATCACACTAGCTTAAAATACAAAAAGTAAATTTATCACATCACATCACTGGAAAGTTGAAGAGCTCATGGAACTGTAGCCAGGGCTTCAAAAATGTCATGAAGAGCTGTCTGTCTGTCTTTCCCATGTAGTGACAAAGAAGTATGACAGTTCAGCCTCCCATCTCACCAACTACTCAGCCCAGAAGAAAAAGTCCCTCCTATCCAATAGCAACAAAAATGTTCTGGGTTTGCCAGTGACTGGTCTACCAAGGCACTTCAGGTAAAGCTTTTTAGTCATAATATTTATTTCACTAATAATTGAGAAATCCGGAAAAATTATAAAAATAATATATTGTTAATTTACTTTCATAAGTTGTTAGAATAGGCAAAACATTACCTACTTGATCAAGTTTTTTGTTAAATACACATTTGCTCATTTACTGAGTAGCAGATTACGTCATGCTCAGTGTAATTTGAGACTTCTAGATGGAAGTAATTTTGTTATTGTTCAACCTTAAAATTATTCAAAATGCTACTTATCAAAGCTTTGGTTTATTAAGATTTTAAATGTAAAATTTCAATAATGAAGTTATATTATGACATCTTAATCTTTCTCACCTATCATATGCAACCCATCAATAAGTTCTCCCAATTATAGTCCTTTAACCCATCTTCTAAGTCCTGTCCTTACCATTTTTTGTCTAGATTAGGGCTATAAACCTCTAACTTGTCTCCATTCTGTCTCATTGAACCTATCATTCTCTCTACAACTGAGAGAGCTTTTAAAAACCAAAGGCCATGTCATCTTCTTATCTACAACTCTCCATTGTGTCTCATTAGATTTGAAGCAAAATCAAAAACTTTACCCTGACTTACAAGGCTCATAATGGTTAGGTCTTTACCTACCCTTTCCATTCTTTTCTCCTATTGGCTACTTGAGGTCTGCTACCCTATTCTCACTGCCCTTTTATGAGGTTGCCAGTACACTTAGTTTTGATACTCATTTTGGGGCCATCATATGTGTTCTCTCTACATGAAGACTTTTCCCACTGGATTGTCACATGGCTGGCTTTTTCTTTTTGAAAACTACTGTTTACTCAATGCTTGGCACAGAGCCTGGCCTATGGCAGTACTAAATATATAATTGTTTAGTGAATAAATGAACAAGTTTTTCTACCTGCAAACTCTGACTCAAATTACAGAAAGAAATGCCAAAACATAAGTAGGCCAATAGATTCATAGATTTCCACTGAAGGCAGACATTTTGGTACCCAGAAATGGAAAAGGCCAAGAAACTGAATTTGAAGGGGTGTCACTGCTTCACTCAAAAAACATAGAGCAACACTTTAGAAGGTAGAACCCGTGCTGTCCCTTCCCTGATGAATCACTGGAGCTTTGCTGCAATGTTCAGCACATAGTAGGCATCCAACGTATTTGTTGGATGAATAAAACATACCCATAGCATGCGCTCCTGGTTCTTAGGTAGCATTTAGGCGTCTGTTCAAACAATTTCCAATATATGTTCAAACAATGATTTTTACTTAAATCTGGCACCCTTGGGGATGTGGGGAGGAACATTTCATAAGGGACTCTTTCAGGGGTAGGTTAAGATGAAGAAACAAACCATGTCCAAACACAGACCCATTATAAATGAAAAATATAGCTGGGGCAAGCACAGCATCAGCACCCACTCCTGATCCCTGCAACAAACAAAGGTCTGCACCACGCACAGCATCCACTGAGAGTGGGAGCAGCAGAGCGCCATTCCTTGCCTGTGGGAACATTTGGCAGAGCACCACCAGTCAGAAGGTAAGCCAGTTTGATTACAGAAATGTACTGCAGCCAAAAGCTCCTTAACTAAATAGCCCCTATTTCCCTTAGTCTACAAATACAGGTGTCTATGAGGGACAAACCCTAGGAACAGGTAAATTCTCAGATTGCTCCATGGTGTCCCCTAAACACTGAAACAAACCTGGGCAATGGTTCTCAATCCCATTTGCCTTTCTGTTCAAACACGTATCTCTACTGAAATTCACCGAAACCTAGAATGCATAAAGAACTGGTTAATTTCCTCATTTATGGAGTGAATTAAAAGAGAAAAAATTAGGCTGAATTATCAAGGGAGAGTTACTCTGCTTTGTACTGTTTGTTTATTCAACTAATTATCTTCCCTCACCTTCAAAGTGTTCAAGGCAAGATAAAAGCAGAAGTATAGAATATTCCATTTCAGTGATGAAAATTAATGGGTATATTAAGGGAAAAAAGATAAAATAAGAAAAAGGAGAATAACAGAAATGATTTCAAACAACTGCAAATGGCATTTATGGTTAATTCCAAAGTCCCTGACATTACTGAATCTAGTGTCTGTATACCAGGCACCACGCCACAGACCATTCATCCTATTAAGAACAGACAGGTTTGAGGGGTGTGGGGAGTTGGGGAGGGATAACATGGGGAGAAATGCCAGATATAGGTGATGGTGAGGAAGGCAGCAAACCACATTGCCATGTATGTACCTATGCAACAATCTTGCATGTTCTTCACATGTACCCCAAAATCTAAAATGCAATAATATATATATGTGTGTATATATATATGAACAGAAATATATATATATATGTGTGTGTGTGTGTGTGTGAACAGACAGGTTCTCAGATGAGCTACTATTAAGCTAGAAGAATAAGATTTTTTGAAAAAATTGTTTTAGGGATTTCACATTTATGACATACTCATAGTATGCTCTTCTTATTAGGTAGCATTTAGACATGTGCTCAAACAATTTCCAACATCTGTTCAAACGATAATTTTTACTTAAATGTGAAACCCTTGGGGATGTCAAGAGGGATATTTCATAATGAACTTCTTCAGGGATAGGTTAAGATTAAGAAACAAACGATGTCCAAACACAGACCAAAGTCACATGAATGCTCAGAGTTTTATGAAACTTCTGCAGTTGTGCAATTTTCTTTTGAGGTGAAGAATGCTGAAAATGCACTCACTGTGGACTAGCATTGTTTCCTCGGTGACACTTGCTCCACCTAGACATGTAAACAATAAATCTAATCCTGTCAAATGTTTTTCAAGTGTATCATTCCAAAATAGAAGTGCTTCAAGGAGACACTCCCTGGTTAAACCAGTTCAATAGTCCTAAAACTGTAATATGTATGAAGTTAGGAAGACCTATGAAATACAGGCCTAGGTTAAGGAAAGTCAGAAAAGATAAAGATACTTTGCACATACTGCTGATTATTTGTAGTTCTTCTGATTTGTGCTTAAGTCCTTTGACTAGAACCAACTTCATAGTCATGGAGAAATATTTTAAAACAGGGTTACCACAAAGACTATTAGTTGCTTTGGCAATACATGGGCATGAGAGTTTAAAAAGTCAAAATGCTAAGTTCAGAGGCAAGCTTCCTTCTCCACATTTACTCTTTGGAATAATGAAAAGGTTTCTAATCTCCAAAGAGATCTTCCCCTCTTAATCTACTCTTGCTCCACCCTCCAAATTGGATCACTTTTACTCTGTTAGGCATGCCCAGCGGATGAGGGTCTTAGAAATAAATGCTTAGACTCTTGTTGAGCATGAAACAAACAAATAAAATCGACTTTCAGAAATCAACTGGGACCAGGCGCAGTGGCTCAGACCTGTAATCCCAGCACTTTGGAAGTCCCAGGTGGGTGGATCACTTGGGGTCAGGAATTCAAGACTAGCCTGGCCAATATGGAGAAAACTTGTCACTACTAAAAATACATGGTGACTCATGCCTGTAATCCCAGCTACTCAGGAAGCTGAGGCATGAGAATGTCTTGAATCCAGGAGTCAAAGGTTGCAGTGAGCCGAGATTGCAACACTGCATTCAAGTCTGGGCAACAGGGGGAAACTATGTCTCAAAACGAAAGAAAGAAGAAAGAAAGAGAGAGAAAAGAAAAGAGAAAAAGAAATTAACTGGTTAAAGCAGAGAAGGAAACAAGTCTAAGAGAAGAGTCAGAGGAATTTGAATCTATCTTCTTTAATTTCCAGCACTTTGTGGCCTGAGGCAAGTTACTGAACTTTTAAGATTCAGTTTCTCCATCTGTGAAAGTGGGATAATTGCATCTTCTCCTTGAAATTTCTATAGATTGAAATTATATAGTATGTTTAATATGTTAAATATATTTAATATGTTTAATACATTAATATGTTTAAATGCACAGGCAGTATACAGCCTAGCACAAAGTGCTCAATAAATGTTCTATTCACACCCCCTTTGAACAGACTTGCATTAGAATGACTTGCATGTGTGACTATCCCAGTCACTCGACTGAATGAATCTGGAAAGTGAATACCATTTCTTCATTATCTTTTATGCCTTCGTTAATTCACAGCATAATGCTTGTTAAAAATAAATCAAACATGCTTTTCAAATAAAATAAAACGTTCAGTGTTAGATATGGAAATACCTGTTTATAGAAGCGTGACTAAAATGATTTTACTTTATTCCCTAATTACAGCTGGCTGCAGATGAATTCTAAGCAATGAGGCCTCTCACCTTCCACAGCAATATGCAATACACTGTATGGTCCCTCGTGTACAGTGATTTCTCCTGTTATCATCCCCAGGCCTCTCTTCCCCAAGACCCAGTTTATGTGCTTGTCCTGCAATTCCAGTTACTCCTCCTAACCCTCCTTTCTGTTTCTCCTCCCAAGTCCTTCGTGGTAAGGTCTGCTGCAACAACTGAGCCCTTAGTCACATCTATTTATGTGTGAGCTTCCTGGGACTCATTGCTCTCCTCTTTCTTCAGTATCCTCCCTTTGTCCCTGCCTCGATTCGGTCTTATAATAAATTCTTCTTGAAATTTAAGTATGTTTCTGCTTTCTTTTTTTTGAGATGGTGTCTCACTCCGTTGCCCAGGCGCCCAGGCTGGAGTGCAGTGGCACAATCTCAGCTCACTGCAACCTCTGCCTCCTGCATTCAAGCGATTGTCCTCCTTCCTCAGCCTACCGAGTAGCTGGGATTACAAGCGTGCACCACCATGCCTGGCTAACTTTTGTATTTTTTTGTTTGTGTTTTTGTAGAGGCAAGATTTCACCATGTTGGCCAGGTTGGTTTCGAACTCCTGACCTCAAGTGATCCACCCACCTCGGCCTCCCAAAATGCTGAGATTATAGGCATGAGCCACTGCACCTGGCTGCTTTCTTTGTACATAGAGGTCTCCACACAGAATTTACCAAACTCTTCTTCATGGTTCAGGATGCCCACCCTTCCAATAATAATACAGAGTTGCCTCTGGGGCTACTAAGCTAAATTGGGCTATTTGTCCTTTTTATTTCTTTCTTTCTTTTATTTCTACACCAAATCTCTGCCTTACACCCATATTTGTCCTTCTTTGGGGTGACTCTAGACAAGTACACATTTTGTAGTTTTATTCTTGCTTTTTCTATAATGTTCTTGCCCCTCTCACTGTCAGTCTAATAAAGTCACTTGTCTCTCTCTTCTGAGTTGCTGCTCATTTTCTAGGAGACATAAAACTAAATTTTTATATCAGTTAGAAGTAGGTCTAACATACAGGTAATTAGAGATCAGTTCAGCTTTAGCACCTGGACTTTGAGACACTGCTTTAAATTCTTGGTAAGCTTTTTAGCTTGATAGATTATTTTCTACTTCCTGAGAGCTGAGATTACTTTGTTAAATAACTGCTGGGTACGTGAGGTTTTTTATAATATTATCACTGTTGTTGACAGGAAGTAGTGGAGATGAATCAGCAGGCTGATGTGTCCTCTACATCCGAATTAAATAATGTCTTGTGACGATATGTACAGACCTCAGGTACTGGAGATGCCAGTTGCCAAATTGCATTACAAAACCAAGCCTTAAATTCCTTCTGATTATTAAGTATTCCACTGAGTATGTGTGTGATAACAAAACAGTGGAAGATATTTTCTTCCCAGTGTTCTGCCAAACTCAGCTTGAATTTAACACTTTGGCCGAGCACATTTCCCCTTTCTGCTTCATCTGGATAAATTTTACTTTTTTGGCTTCCAGTCATAAAAGGTGATGTTTACACAAAGTCCATATCTTATAACATCTCATCTTGGGGTAGAAGGAATTTCACAGTGTACTGTCAAGCCAATGAGGAAGTAAAACTGCTTAGTGTTAGTTGCTATGGAAACATCAGATACACATGCGTCAGACTATGTCATTTTAATTGGCATTGAGATGTGGACCTAACATCTAGGAACAACTGAAGCCAAAACTCTATGCTAACTGAACATCACATTTTAAATTTGAGGTGAAAAGACTGTTTCTAGAAGGGGAAATATATATATTCTCTTATGAAAAACCGGATGCTTGAAATGAAAACAATATTTAAATTGAGTTCATGTGATTTTGTGGAAAAAAGTACCATGAATTTGCCTACCTTTGTTTCTGTTAAATCTAACCCCTTAGAAAGCTATAAAATCTGTATGCTCACAGAGCCTCACTGTGTGCATTTATGAGAACCTAGTCATTAAAACCCGCAGAATAGTGAATCATCCAATAATATTTGCAATCCTTCAGTACTTTTATAATTGTGCTTTGGTTAAGATTCTTCTGTTTACAAGCAAAAGAAACTGACTCTAGCTCATCCCAGTGAAGTAGGGGACTGTGTGAAAAGGGCTGCTCACAAAATCAAAGGAAAAGCAGGGTACATAGTCCTTGAAGAGGACAGAAATGGGAGCAGATCCAGGGAAATCATCAGGGTTGGTTGCCCATGAATCCTCTCTGCAGGACACTCACATTGGATGACTCAGCTCTCAGAAACTCCCATTTCTGCAAACCTCAAGTTATTTTCAAATGCCTGGGGAGGGAGTATCCTGTTGGCCCAGCTGGACTTAGAATTTCTGCTTTTGGATTAATAGCCAATGCAAAGGGTATGGCATGAGCATAAAAGGAAGTGTGATACTAACAGGGCCACTCAGAGAATCCTGTATTGAGTAGCAACCCGATTTGGGAATGCTGTTATTGGTGAGCTCATAATCAGGTTCGAGATGAATGTAGTAACAAATAGAACTTTGGTTTTTCCCATATTTGTCTTCATATATGAATAATTTCAATACTTTATTAAATACCTACAGGATGCCAGGAAGAAGATGAACTCCAAGTATTAAAAAAATAAGCTGTTGCTTAAGTCAAAAATTCAGATGTGTAACTAAAGTGATTAGCATCCTAGCAGATGTAATGCAGGCTAGCACCTATTTAGGTAGTTGTTAGAAGCATTGAAGAAAAGCATCAATCTACATAGACCTGATGATGTCAGGGAAAACTTTACAGAGGAAAGAATGTTTGGGTTGAGTTTCAAAGGATAAGTGGGAATTTGCTGTGAAATGGGAAGAGAGAAAAACTATAGAAAAATTGCATTTCAAAGCATCCCATATCTACAAAGAGCATGGCTAATGTGGGAGCTGCAAATGGTTCAGTATTGTTGGAGGTTTGGAATCTGAAGAATTGCTGAAAATGAGTCTGGAGAGAGAAGCAGCCCCTGGAATTTCTATTATGCAATATCAAGGTGAATGAACTTGATGCTTTGGACAATGAAGGGTCATTAAGATTTTTTATTTGGGGAAGTATCATGATTGGGGTTGGTTTTAGAAAGACAACTTTGGCCAGGCAAAGTGGTTCATGTCTGTAATCCAGCATTTTGGGAGGCTGAGGCACATGGATCTCTTGAGCCCAGGACTTTGAGACCAGCCTAGGCAAGTTGGCAAAACCTTGTCTTTATAAAGGAAAAAAAACTATCCATACATTGTGGTGCATCCCTGTAGTCCCAGATACTCTGGTGGCTTAAGTGGGAAGATCACCTGAGCCCAAGGGGTTGAATCTGAAGTGAGCCATGATCTCGCTACTACACTCCGGTCTGGACAACTGAGTGAGACACTGCCTCAAAAAAA